>JASMMZ010000013.1:3589516-3614443 GCA_038502455.1 Anisogramma anomala | reverse complement strand
TACGGCGACCACCKAGRTYTACACGCTGTCTATCTGCTTATTAGCACTTTAAAAACAGCTTGTAAGCAATAATAATAATAAAACTCACTCTGGTCTTAGGCTTTAAATGTCAAATAGGCCTTGAAGAGCTCTTCAATTGCCTTATTCATGTCTAGGTTCAAGTCCAAATGAGTGTATGTATAGCCGAAGCTCCGGTTAGTTGATACAACAGTATACAAACGGTATTTAACACCGGCATCTAACCGCTCTTTAATGGTTTCCCAACCGTTACTTGGGGTTTACATTTACTTTCGTTATTTTAGTAAAACTTTTATGAATTATAGCTATCCTGTACACATACTCTAAATATGTCTGTCTTCGAGTGCTGTTGGTGTAAATTTTAATAAAACGTACCGCAAGACAATATATACTTATTAACGACGTTTAAGTGACTCCAAAGCAAATACAAACACATCTTTCATAGCCTTTTCAATTTCGGTGGTAATATAAGGGTTAATCTTAACGGATAATTTTATGATAAATTCTGTTTTGTTTCACTTGATAAAACAGGCACGTACTGGGAAAGAGCGGTCACACTACTAATAGTAAAAAGTAGTTGTCAAAGGGAAAAGTTTTATATTTTCAAGGGGGGGCTACGAACCTATTTATAGGGAAGTTGGCAAAAAGATTAATACTATCGCCTTCTACGCGGTACTAAACCGTTTGATAGCTGAAACCTTTCATACGATGCTGCGGCACCTCAAGCCGCTGAAAAACAGTTATCACGCACTTTCGATACATTTATAGTTTGTCAACACCTTTCATCACCTTCTGTAACAGAAGGTGGGAGGGTTAAGCCGAAGGCAATATTATAAGCTAGTGCCTGGGCTAATAGTTACCAGGAATTTAGCTCTCATGATTACCATGCTTTTACGATACTTTGGAGCTGATCGAAAGTATACCCTCACATGTCATATAACCAGGTTACTCCCTCTTTTGTAACTCCGTAACAGCTCTTTAACAGGGGTTTCTCCTCTTTTCTTCATCGAGGATTATAGACAGTATCCGACCTCCTTGAGCGATAGCTCTGGCCTTAGTTCTTTCACATTCGGAAACATTTAGTGGACCAGTATCCTTCTATATATAAGCATACTACTCGCAGGTTCTTTGAAGTTTTAATACTTACATTTTGTCAATCCTACTAATATAGGCTCGTTACTCTATTTAAACCATTATCACATGGTTTGAAGTTTATATGCCAAATCAATTGGGAATAAATCGTAGCAATTTGTTTAAAAAAAAAAAAAAAAAAAAAAAAAAAAAAAAAAAAAAAAAAAAAAAAAAAAAAACCCAATAGTCCACGAAAATCTATCAAAATACTCCGCAATTATATAAATAATAACATCTATTCACAGCATACTTGTGTGAGAATTAATTGGCATTCAACTTAAATCTGCAAGGACTGGTCAAAAAGCCGTTATTGATGACTAGTAAATGTTCAAATCAAACTTAGCCCCTATAGTCAATATATGCGAATTATCATATAATATTTTAAATAGCATAAAGTTTATATAGTAGTCTCTTGAAACTGACTTAATAAGTTATACAATTAGTAAAGAGATAGTTGTAAAGCCGTTGACTCAACTCAAATTATACAATACACTGTCACAATTAGCTTGAAAATAAACTAAATGATTGTATTCAACTATAAATATCAGTCTTATATTCTTGACAGTATTCATGATTTGTTTGATTAGGCTATGTAATTGTATGATTTAAATCGTAATAACGTTAATAATTAGGCTTAAAACAACTGGTTACGATGAAATGGATATAAATGAACGACTTGTGAAAAGGTTAATATAATCTACTGGTACCTAAATAATATATCTAAGTTGTATTATTATAGGAAAACAAATTCCCACTTTATGTACCACTAGTTTGGAAGTTATTTTGTATATAGTAAATGGAATATATAATTTGTTACATCAGAATAAGATAATATGAAGAGATGTTAATATATCAACATTATGCGTTTTCAGCCTAATATTGGGAAAAAGGGGCCGGCATTGAGTTTGTCTACAACTTAAACTTCTATCGTATTATGCAACAATATAAGCAAACCATTGATATTATAGCCTATAGCTCCGAAAATCTATTTGGCTTTCGTTTTCAATTAAATTGGGGGTTCTATAACGCCTATCACGATTTCGCGATCTTATACGGATACCTCAAATGTAGTTAAGTCCGAAATATAATTTTCTAAAAATCGTAATTCCACTAGATTTTTACCTACGCCGATTTCAACATATCTAATAATATTTTATATGTTATTTTAGGTATAATTACTATTTCGTATAGGTATTGAAAAGTATTGGTAGCCCTATAATGCCAAAAAAAACCCTTATGATCGATAGTAAGAGTCATAATAACCTCCAATTTTTGAAAATTATTAAGAATTTCATTTAAGGTGAGTTACTTAATTGAACATATATTCTATATACAATACGTATACTAATAATGCCATGAGTAATATAAGTTTTGAGTTAAATAAATGACTTATTACGTAAATTAAAAAACTCTCGATAATAATAGTAAATACTTTCTTCAAACTTAGGTATTTCGATTATATTACATATTAAAGCCTTTTACCAATAGGTATATAAATATCTTAATGAGGCTCTTAATAACTGGAAAGCCTGGTCATTATCAGTGTTTAAAAAAACATTATAAATACAATGGTTGAGGTTGCTATCACGGTGATGTTTTTGGTTGACATGGCGTCATTCACGGCTGCTACGACGTTTATAATCGTTTCGTTCTCCGATATCTAGTTGTCGCTGCCGTTCGTCTCGTCCTTACTAATTAAAATCATTTTCACGATACGGGTGATCTTCACAACATTGGTAATCTTACTTAAGGTTTTGGTAGCCATTATAAATAATCATACTCTTGACCTTAATCTTTGTAACGATTATCAGAATAGCGAGTATTTTTATACCATTTACGAGCATTCTTGCAATTACCGCAAAACTGGCAATATTTTTCAATATGGCCTTGTAAACTAGAATGATAATAAGCAAATTTTCATTCTGTTATTACTAACAATGTAATTTCTTTATACTTAATATTATTTATGTATTCGCATATCGGCTATCTTTGACAAAGAAGAGTCAAATATTACTAAGTATTTACTTTTCATAAAAACCAGATATTAACTATAACTTCCAGCCAATTTTTATTATATAAGTTTAAGGTTTAGATAGCTTTAGAGTGTCATATATTTATTTCAATATATTTTTACCCGGGTTTTTCATCTCATTAGTCATGGAAAGAAATGAAGCATTTCTAATATCTAATTATAACGCGTCCAAAATCTGTAGCGAATATTGCTACGAATGTATACATAATTTCAGCAAATTATCGAAAACATAGCTTGAAGCTATTATATAAAATTAGCTCCAAATTTTACCAATAAACCGCCAATACTTGTAATAAAATTGAGAACATTCGAACCGATTCACTTTTCAAGCCGGAGTCCACGTCTGTAAATAAGTTTGGTTGTTACCAAAACAACGGAAAATTATTAATATGACGTCTTTACCCTTAATTATAATATCATGATCTATGAGATTAGGGTATTCTGTGTTAAAAACTCCAACCTCTTCTCTATTCAAGCGCCTTCCTCACGCAGAATATTATGAAAACGGCTCTAAAACCTCGCGTCGGTTCTCGTCTTCGCGTTCTTGCGAGTAGTGCTCGTATTTTGGGCGGTGTTTGGAAGCTTATTCGCAAACTTGATAGTTATTTTCGCGACAACAGTCGTTCTACTGAGGACGACAGTTCTTCTCACAAATATATAAGTTCAAACCTGAATGGAGAGACTAAAGCTAATTATTAAGAGAGTTTCGTCGTATAATAATAAGGACAGTAACAACTCTCCTAACAACAACCGTCTCAATATATTTATCCACATAATTCCTTACCTTACAAATATAGCTATCCAAATAGTCAATGTATTAATTCATAAGCATAAAACTCTGATCAATTCATCTATTAATAACGTTACAAATACAAGTTTTAAAAGGTTCACCGTTTCCGCTACTATCCAAAAAGGTAGTATTCTCGGCAAAACCAGGTACGAAGCTTCCAAACATCGTTTACATTAATGTGTAAAAGCGAATTAAAACGGGTAAAGATAAAAAAGTGGGATATAAGATGATTGATACGTTTTAAGAAAGGTTATACTAGGTGTTAAGACATTTGTCCATTAGTAACAAGTTTGTTACAGTCATATAAAAGGAAGTAATTAATTGGTTAACAACGTTTGAGGCGATCTAATCGTTATAAAAACCAATAAAGATAAGGGTTTAGGATCTGTTAAATAGCTCAGAGTTCATATAATTAATGGTGGGCTAATATTTTTTAATAATTCATGCTGTTACATACTAGTGTTACAGCTTTACGCCAGTTGATTTTTCGTATTACAAACTCTTGTGGCAATAAAGCCTAATATCAACTTAATCATTTGCTTACAACTACCATTTATTGGAACTATATGGTGATGGTATGGTTTACAGTAGTATTGAAAGATGAAGAAGTTTGATCTAAGTCTAGGTTACAACGTTTGCAGTAAAGGTAAGTACATACAACAATAAATGAAGGGCAGGTGAGGCATGGTACCCTATATAGATCCAAAAAATCCTTTGGTTGTATTAATTTTAAAAAGGGCTTCGCTAGTTCCTTTGGTGTCTTATCTGGAATAAAAATCATACACCTATATACCTTTATCTTTAATTTGGGTTTCATGCCATATTGAATTTCTTTCTACATGTTAATTGTTGATTTGTTAAAGAGTTCATAAAAATTGCGAAAAGCGTGGGTACCGTGACTAAATCTCCACCGTCTGTATCAACAACCTACTAGCCAATGTAATTGGTTAAAAATTATTGAATGAAGCCTTAGTTAATATCTTCAACCCAAATATATTCGTTAATGTACTAAAAAAAGGGTTTGAAAGGCTTTTATCGCCTTCATTCGTTTTTGACAAAATTTCGTTAAACTTTTATCTGGAAATTTAATTTTTATTTAGGTAGGGTAGGGTTTTAGTAATTCAATAACAGTCTGATGAGATCATTCAACGCGATTTCACCATTTGGTGTGACTTAACGATTCTTTGTGTTTTCGCTTGATTTAAAGATCTTGACGTATTTAGTGAAGTATCCGATTAACGATCTTAAAATGTAGAGGAATAGAGCGGATTAATGTAGTAGGTAAGGTTTTATTTTGAAGATTTTCTTTAATTGAAGTCGGATTCTTCTTTTTGGAAATAAGGGTCTTGAACTTAGAGATTTTCGATGGTAATAGTAATAGCGACTTAGCTGTTTACCAATTGTAAGGATCTTTGATTATTTAATAATCTCTTTCTCAACCATTTGATATTTTAACGGTTGATCTCAACGTTCCTAAAATTGGTTTTAATCAAGATTTCTTGGATTTTTTCATTTTCATTTTTATTTTTATTTTTTTGAAAATAGTGATACTTTTGATACTTCTAAACTACCATAAAAAACTGATGTAGTCAAAAAGTCCTCTCTACTTACTTCTGTGAAAACCAACGTAATTTGTAAAATTCTTGCACAAAAGTTTTTTCTCTTCTATACAATACAATACGTAACCGAAACGTAACCTTTTCTTCTATCTGGCTCATCTATAACGAACCTCATAAACACTTATTGTTGTTGATAGACCTTTGAACATTATAACGTTATCTATGATAATAATTTTTAGTAATAATGTGATTACGTAGTCAAGTAGTGAATATATTGTTCTAAGTTTGCCAGACCTCCAGCCGGTCCGCACACTTATTTGTGTGGCTAATTTCTTGGCCCGTGCGCCATATTGAATTGGGCACTCCACTGAAATTGACTTTCAATCAGTACAGTCAAATTAGCCACACTGAAATTGACTTAACTGCACTACAATTGAATTCAATTCCAACAGATAGAGTAAATAAACGAAATACTGACCAAATAGCTAGTAAACAAATAATGTAATAAAATTCATATAGAATTGATAGTACATATGAAATATTATCGCCTCAAAAATTGGTAGTATAATGTATTGTATCTTTAATATTATGTAATATTTGGTGGATTAAAATTATGATCTTTTTGAAAGTATAGAATAAAAAGTATATATAAGACAAAATTTCTGTCTAAATTTTGTGGTTTGTTATATGGTATCGTTAGAGGTTCGTTTTAGAAGAGGTCATATCGAAAAGATCTGATTTCTCTAAGGCAAATAAAGAGGATAATGAATATAACGCTCTTTGAAAACAAATATTACAATAATAAATTACATGGGTGTATATAAACCTTATTGAAACCGTTTTTTTTATAAAATAGTTAATAGTTTTACCATTGAATATACGACTTTACATCTACGTTTTTATAGGGTCATCATGATAAAACATGGGACTTATGAGACTTACCATTTCTACGCTCACAGGTATTCAACATATATTTATTTTATTTCATCGTGGTATCCATACCTCAACTTTGTTGTTTTCTAATTAGTATTATTAAATGGTATATATCAACATAACTTAAATAATATAAAACAATCATTTGAGTAGTATAATATTGAAATTCAAGAGGAATAAAAATACTTAGGAGACTACATGCCTGGGAGTAGAGTGTAAGTGTTCTACTTAGAATCGTATACTATCTTCATGGTCTGCTAATATTCCCCATATATGCTAACTATCATGATATCTATACACGTATTAAAGTTCTCTTTTTTACTTAAAAACTGATTATGAAAACATTATATAGAAACCGATTTTTATTAGTAATAAACAGGTTTCTTTAAGGATTCATTTAATTATTTTGACAATTTTACTAAAAATTTGTACAGAATGTCATCAACTTTGTCCAATAAATAGCGATTACAAACATCACAATTTATTTATATCATTTGGTAATGCTGTTTCTATAATTTAAATGCCATTGAATTTTCATTAAAGAAGCTCATATATTTACAATATTGTTTTCAAATGTAATTTCGCAATATATTGATGTATTTAAGATATTCTACATTGAAATAGACGTTGTTATCCAAAACGAACGTATTCAATTCGCTATTTTCGATGGTATTACAGACAAGTGATTTAATAGAATATTTTTTACTGTGAATAAATTTTGTATTCATAATATTTCAATTTTTTCGGATTTTATTTCTGTACCATAAGCTATAAAACCTTCTGATTCATTACATTATCCGTAATATGAAAGGGGGAAATAATAGCGACAACTATAATAATCATAGCGGTAACTGCATTTATAATGACGATAAAAACTATGGTAACGGTCATGATAACAACTTTAACCATATATATAACAACGTGAAAGATATAGTTATAATGAGAAAATAAATGAAAATAAGTTGAAACCAAGTAATACGCGTTTGAAGTAAATTTCACAGAGATATAAAGTAGTTGAAATAACGGTTTATATTTACGGTACAATAAAGACGTGTACATAATACCCTTTTATAAATAGTGGTTTGTCCGGCGGCCCAGAGGCTGAAAATTGTGTATCCGTATTAACGTTCATTTGATAATCTCTGAGAACATCATCAAATTTAAAGATACAACGCGGAAATTATATACCCAATCATGTACACAAGTTTAACAAAGTTAAATACAATGTAATTTCTACTTTTTAACTTATGGATAAATTGTTTTTTTTTTCATTTACATTATGATTCCATTCAATTTATCAACATATCAGGATATATAGATTGTAAATGCTAGAACATCACGATTAAATACCTTATTTATCTATTATAATATAGTCTATGCCCATTGCACCTCATTGATTCCACAAGGCTAGAAGTAACGATACTATTATTAAAACAAACCATAGTAATAATTTACCTTGACTTAAATTTTGATTGGTAATCATACTATTTTCATAACCTATATCATTCTAAATTCATGATACAATATTATGTTTCTGAAGATAATCAAATCGAATAACATTGGTTTACTGTATTATTTATAGATATATTTTAAGTATATATTGAAGCAACAACAATAGTATTTGGAAGCATGGTTCAATACCCCTCCGAAATCAACTAACATGATACATATATCGCTATTCACAAAATGATAACATATTAGATACAAAATTATGAAATTATATTTACTCAAATATATATCATCAATCTGAAATATATTATTGAAACTTTAAAAAATGGGTTTTAAAGTCTTTTTAAAGGTTTAATGTTTCATTCAAGAAGGCGTTCGACGAAAAATCATCTTCTATAGTCTGAGTCTTGTCATAAAATCCGCTCTAAAAACAATAATTATAGTTGTTTATAAAAAGTTTTTATAGGTTCACTTTTTAGTATATTAAGTGGTAATTCTAATATTGTGCAGTAAACCTTGATTAATATACCATACAAAGGTATTATGCAAGTCATGAATTTTTCGTCACGCAATTTCATGATTTTAATTTAAAAAAACACTCAAGGAGAGTTAGAGTTTTTTGTCAATTTTTAATACATCAATATTTGTATGAAAGTTGACTTTAAACATATTTTATTCATCATGAAACTTGATTAATGAATTATTAAGGTAAATATTATATGAAATTGAATATATTCATTACTTTTTATCGATTTTGTATTCAGGAGTGTGACGAGTAGATAATGATTTTTTGTACGCGTTTTAGATTATTAGGGTAACTTATCACACCTTCTAGGTTTTGTATAAAATCAACTACCTTATATTCATTTGTCCACAATTCTATAGAATTTTTTTAGATTTTCGGTCCTTTTGTACCCCAAGAACGTAAGTATTAACTTCGGTAATAAATTTAACAATCATAACACAAAAGTTAAATCGCCATTAAGCGCTTTTTAAGCCGCTAGATTTCATTTTTTCATATTCAAGTATAAGGTTTGTATCCTAACGACTAAATATCAAAGTTCATAATTAACATTGAAAATTTTGTGTGTATGAATATAGAAAAATAACCAATTATTTTCGAATTCATTGTTCTGATGATGGTAAAAGAAATTTATTGGTTGTTGGGTTTTCTAATTTCAACCGGTAATTTTTTGAAAACTATTTTGTTATGTCAAAACCCCCCACTCAATTCATTAATAACGAAGTTCTTATTATGAGCCCAATAGAGAAGTGATTTTTAATAATTCAAAAGTTTTAAAAGGTCTTTATATGTTGCTAAGTTATCGATTCAAAGTCTTGTCGAAGTAACAGTAGTATTGCAAAGATTAGGTGGTGGATTGTTGTTTCAACAAACTGCTAGCTGTTTGCATATTATTTCATGTAGGCAATCATTTGGCCTGTGACCCACATGAAATTAGGCACTCTTCTGTAATTACCTTTTATTTAGTAAATCAACTTTGACTATACTACATCTAAATAATACCCCAATACTCGTAGATTTTTGTTTTGTAATACTAGTACGTTTATTATAACAATTGATTGGAACGTAAGTGTTTTACTGTAGATTCTCTACTACCATTTATACAAAAGTTTTATTTCCTACTACTTTGAATCCTGGAAACAATTACTTTATCACTTCTATACTTTAATTCCTTAATTTACATTCCACTTAGCTCTATCGATAAATTCAATTTGTATTGTTAGCAATCTAACAATCCTACAATCTACTATAGTATCTTTACTATCTGATATATCTATCATCATGTGATTTAATCTTATAGAATAGCCTATCTACACATTTCTGAATTCTTAGACTCAACTTATTGTTATCCATAACCCTTTTAAAAACTTAATTTAATATAACCTTTATTATAACATTGAAAGAGTTATCCTTTGCATCTATTTTTCGAACCTTATTAATCTTTTTACTTTTGTAAACTTCGCGGAAAATTATCTTGTTGATTATTAAAAGTGTTTCATTACTTATTCCAAGTTTGAAAAGACACTCGAACAGCCTCCGAAAATTAATATAACTCAGAACCGTAATTAATAAAATGTTTAAATATTTGTGAATAATGTTAAGGATTTCTCATATAAACATACAAATATTAAGGCCGGTAATTACGGCGTAAGCTTCAAAAATGAATACGTTTTGTATAACCTTTTCATATTTAATAAATATTTAATAAATTCAATTGATGATGATAAAAAATTGTTCGTTTTGTAATATATCCTCATTTCATTCTATCATAATAAACAAAATCTATAACGGAAAATTTATATCATTCAAACAGTAGTTATGCGCCAAGATCATTAATTTATACATCAAAATTTTAATAGAGATTATCTTAATTTTTCGATTGAAAATATATATTTATAACTCCATTTGCTTATTTAAATGATTATTATCTGTATTCGTTGGATATTGGACTTATACAGTAGTTTATAGATCGTATAATACCTTCAGATAATATAAAATAGATATAAAATTACTCTTAACGCATTATTTAAAATACTTTTAATCTTTCATAACGCTAGTATTATCCATCTTCATTAGGCGAATACCTTATCATTTTCAACAAAAACTTAGATATTTTATATGAGAATTATTAACACTATATATCATGATTAATAATTCGTTAAAATCTAATTATTTGTTTTTGATCATAGTGGCAATCAATGAATAATTTTAGAATTAGAATCATAAATCATATGCTACACTGTTACCACTTAACTAACATTTTCAACGAAAGTTATATAGTTAATTTACGTACCAGTCATGACTAGATTCTCATCTAATTACGTAATTAATAGGCATGAGTTGTAAATTAAATATCTTATATTTATCCTAAACTTTACATACAATCAATCAATTAGAGACTAACAAAGATTATCTTACCACCCAATTAGGCGAATACATTGACGGTATCAACACTATTCGAAGTATTTAGAAACGCAGAGTTTTAACCTTTACATAGTAATAATCGACTTAAAATGTTGTTTATTTCAATGAAAAAAACCAAATGGATTTTAAAACCGATTTGAACCGTTAAATCCGTTTTAATATCAATGTTTTTTTGAAGATAAGTAAAAGTCCACCGAAGTGAACCCAGCTTAAGTTATAATCTTCTTTTTGATTACAAAAGAAACTTTGATTTATCTGTTTTTGAAATGGGTAGGCAATAACTCTAAATACGCAAGAAACAGTGTATATACACCAATTTTGATACATGATTGCAAAAATATCTTTAAGGGTTTTTCAAAATGTAAAGGATAATTTCCTTCCAAAGGACTTGACTGCAGATAATAATATCGCGATAATAAATGGTAACCACAAAAGAAATCCTATAAACTTATTTAAAAGCCTATGATATAAGCTAGAATCGTTTTATGAAAGCGTATCTAAAGACCAAAGCTTTAAACATTAATCTAGAATCATTTTCAAACTCAAATTAAAACGCGAAAGTCTTTCGTTGCTAACGATTACTACAGCATAATACGTGAGGTAAAATGAACTTTAGGTAAATCCAAAAGATTAATAACAATAAAAGCGAAAAAGCAAAGGATTTAAAGGGTAGGACCTATGTTGAACGTTTATTACGGTCGACTACGATAACCTAAATAACTTTTTTAAAGTTCGAAAATCCGTTGAGTATAGGCTAAGAAAGGGTTAATACTAATCAAGAAAAATGAAGAGAAATACGTACCGGCTTAGGCGTCAGATAGTTTAATCCGGATAAAAAGACCAAAAAGGCTTTTGTGAAGCAATATACAAAAAAACATGAGATTGATTTCCCTAATAGAAAAACCAATACCCTTGTAAACTACATTATCAGCTACATATTAAATCACAAATATCGTAAATGTTGGAATAGTACTACATGCAGTGCAATAGGTCAACTTTACATATAGTAAAGTTGACTGTACTGCAAATTGAGTGTATTGTTTTGTAGAGACTTACCGCATTGGGTATAAGTCGAGTGTAGTACGCTGCAGTTCACTCTAAGGCACAAGCTAAACAATTGGCCATACAAATTACAGTGCAGATCGGCTAGCGGTCTGCCAAACCTAGAACAATACATTCACCACTTGACCAATACAATACTACTATTACTTCGACCAATCGAATCGACAATATTGCAACGATCTAAAGACCTGCGAATACTGATTAGTGCTTATTAGGTTAAGCACAGATTGGCTAAGTAGAAGAAGAAGCTACTTTCCGGTTGTTACACTTTACATCAAACAATGGTTAGGATAGAGGAAAGATTCTTGCGAAAGGTCTTTACTACTGTGTCAGTCTCTACGGCAGTACGTAAAGAAGACCTTTGGGCTACGCCAGTCTCTATGGCAGACTAGAGGTAGCGATGGTATCACTATTGATAGCACCAAGAAATCTTCATTGATTCTTCTTAAAGAAAAAAGTTGAGATTGACTATCAGAAGTCTTAAAGTTCAGCAAGTTGGCAAACGGCTAAGTCAGTACTACTGCGGGTACTACTACTTCAAAAAAGACTAAGTCTCCATGCCAAACAACCTACAACAACAAACGATCTCCGACCTTACCCTCCACACTAAACCTTTGCCCCTACTTCACTCTTTTCCCTTCCCCTACTCCAATTCAATTGTCAAGATCGTTACTCTAAGCGAAAACACCAAGTCGCCAAATCGCCAAGTTCCTACGCAACTTCATAACAAAACACCAAGTCCCCACACCCTAAATCACCAAGTCCCTCATCTACCAAGTCCTACATTGCCCTGAACCTCAAGATGGCACCTACTCAAGAGATTCGAAAATGGATTGACATCCTGGGATCCCTTTTTATAAAGCTATACGACGAAGGCCTTTGGGGGCAAGATATTGATGAAAACTCAACCGAAAAACACCTTACAAACTTCGTTAGCTACTACAGAGTTGAATATAGCAATATCGACGACTCTAACCTCTCTTTTAGCAACTTTCGTGACTTTTTTAACGACTAGACTATGAGCATATGAAAGTTAATTTGAAAAGGGGTTTAGTTAAAGCTTAAGTTTAAGCTAGAAGAGTGAGAGATCTACGTTTTAAGTATAGGTTACTATCAAGTTGGTATAGGCTCTTTTCGACATAATTTAACTTAAAGAACGCCCTTACGACCTACGGTATAAAAGAAAAGGGGTTAAAGAAGCTTAACGCCCTTATACGCGATTTAATAAAACTCACATTTACCTTTAGCTAAGTTAAACCTCTTTATATGCTAGCGATAAGGAATATATTAACCTGCTCGACAACCTAATACCTTCACGTAACAACGCGGAATATACCCTTAGCGGAGCCAGAACGCGTGAAGAAAAAGATGCCAACGCGGCCAGAGATATTAATGTTGGTACTTTACACTAGTTAATTAAGCAAAATTGTTAAGCTTTCCAGAATCCTCAGATATACAATCCCCCTTAGTAATTTTACCGATATACTACTTAAAACCCTTCGCTATTCAAATTTACCCACACGCGAAAACCTATCACAGGTCCTACCATAAGACTTTACCCTTCAGGCCAAGCGATTAACAATTACCCTCAACACTGCCTTTCGAAGGCTTTAAGGCTTAAACTATCGGGAAATACTATTTGAGGTTAGGATAATTATCGTAAACTTCCCTGAAAATCTATTAAAATATTTAATATTGATTAATATTTTTAAGAATTTTGCCAAAATTTAAAACGATGTATAAAAGTATAATGGAAAGCTTTACAAACTTTTCGATACTAGGATAATACCCTTTTTAAACATCTGCAAATAAATGGAGGTTTACACTTTAAGTTTTTACTTACTATTTTCCGAAATCTTTATAAGGCATACTAAGGATTATTACCTGATTTTCCTTATCAAAGCTGTTACGTTCCGCGAAATCTATGATAATATAAAAGTCTACTTCGAATACGACGTTTACCTTATATAATACCATAAAAATTAGGCTATTACATAGTAAACCACAATAATGGCGAAAAAAAAAAGGAAATATTAATAGACGTTTTTAATTAAATTTTTAATATGTTGATGTTATGTTAAAAAAAGAGGAAATCTTACGTTAGTAAAGCTTTAATTAATAAGTAGGTACGTATAATGGTTATAGGCGTTAACGAGTTTAAATACGTCTCGTAATGTTTGAATGTTACTTATAAAGGCTTTTTAAACCATTCACGCTTTTCGTTTACAATTATAATAATATATATACCAAACTCGTTTAATATATACTCTTAAGCAAGCAACTTCCTTAACGTGAAGGGAAAAACCCTTAAGGTAGTCAATTACGTCGACCGTAAATATGATTATGGGTGCCTATAACGCCCAAAGTTTAGCCTACCAGCTATAAACTAAAGGTAATAGCTACGTTAACGCTAAAAAGATTAGGATTTAAGCGGATTTATTAACCGTAAGTACTATTGTCGTAATAGTAGTAAAAAAATTAGATTTATAATAAGTCTGGTTGTTAATGAACTTGGCACACGCTGCCGAACATAATAATAGAAAGGCAGTATCTTACGTTGAATACCCTATTATTTTTAAATAGAATTACTTAAATTAAATCGTAAATTTCGAGGGTGACGGGTTAATTAACGAAGTTAATGCCTTTCAGCCAATTAAGTAATACGAAAATACTATTTTTGATAGGGCCTAATAATTAGCTGACTACGTCTTTTCATATCATTCAAGTAGTAAAAAACCTTACTTTTACCTCAACTAAGTCTTCAACCTTTTATATACCTTTAATTTTTGCGCTCGTTACGCGTACTATACGTTTTAAGGTATTATGTCTGATATAGGAGTCATAAGGTACTTAATAAGAGGTTATTTGTAGAATGTGGCATTACGAAGGGAAATTATTGTAACTATTAAAATTTATCGTTACAATATTAATAAGGTTAAAGTAAGTTTTACATAAGGCGAAGAACAATCGTTATTAGGGATCACAATAATTTAAATTATTATAGAACTAATTACATTTTACATCCTCAAGATTTTTAACCCTTTTATACTTTGTTTAAAAGATATAAAAACCCTCGGTATTAACATCGACGTTAACATAGACGAACTGGTTAAAAACAGCTAGATGTTTCCACTTATTTTTAAGTAAGGGTATTTATGGTTTTATTTTCAAGGCCCGAAATCAGTGATATTAAACGTAACGGAGCCGGAAATACTTTAATTATATCGACATTCTAACCACACAATTATTGATAGGTTATAAAAAGTCTTGAAATCCGTAAGGTATCAAAATGTGGAATATTTTGTTTTGAAAGTTTCTAAAAGACTTTATTATCATTTGAAAATATATATTGAAACCCTTCAAAAATTTAAGTTTATATTTCAAGACGATAATGATTTCAATTACGAGATCTTCGTAGAAATATTTTACTTGGATAATAATCTTGTTTTTTGTATTGTTGATTTCGCAAAGTTTTTAATAGTGTTGAATTTATAAAGTCCTTTTCGGTAAAATAAGAAATTAAAAACGTTAAAGATATTGTAAATATACATATACTTAGGCCTATCTAATATCGTTGTTTACGATACCGGTACCAACTTTAAGGTGCTAAAGTTTTAAAAAGACATTTAAATAATAGGTATTTCATATAAATAAGTACCTATAAAAGCTTACTAAAGTATTGTGAAGGTTGAAAGAACATACTCCTCATTTAGCCGAACGTATAATATCTTTATATTAGAAATTAAAAACTTTACGAATTCAGAGGTACGTTTATAAATAGTAGTAAAGAACTTAAACGATACTGCTGGTTTTGGCGGCTTGGTGCTAACGTTATTGTTTTTTTGTGGCATATTTACGTCTAACGATTGAATATATGCCTTCGGAAAGTATTTAGAAACGTATTACCACTTATAGAAAAGCTTTGAGGAAATTTCGAAGAGAATCAGCACATCTTCAGGTTAATAACGTTTTTAATACCAGGAACGGCCCTTTAATAATCTATGTGTTTACTTTACTGTTGTAAAGTAAAGTTCTAATATCGCTAGAACCAGGTAAATAAAAGAGCCTATATAAAATATTAAGTATAACGAACTCCGAAGTAATTGTTAAAACTATTAACGATTTTATATCTTTTTGAATTACTTAGGTTAATATTTTTATTGAGGCTATTAAAGATGAAAACTTTCAATCTAAATGACCAAGCTAGTACGAACCTTCTTTACTCGTTATCGATAAGCCGATAAAATGCTGCCGAAGCGGATAACCTTAAAAAAAGGAACGTTAAGAAAAGGAATATATAATGGGCTGTATTTATAATACTATTTGTTTAAATAGGAAGAAAAATGATAACAAAAATTTAACGTTAAAGTTTCGTATATAAGGAATTATTAAAACCTTTGGAAAACCTTTTGAGGAAAACGATAAAGTCGAAATTAATGGCTTATTAATTTGAAGGGTTATATAATTCGTACCGAAAACCGATTTTAAACTTTATGTGGATATTACTACATACCCTCATAGATAGTATATATAGGCCAAGTGGCAGTGCATTGTATTGCAAGATGCCCTCCTGCAGGGTGCACAGTAATGTATCACGCTGTAGGCTGCACTCTTGCAAAACGAAAAGTACACCATATATAGAGCGGTTTGGAATGAATATTCCAGGCCGCATGGCGATGCATAAAGCGGTCTAAATTGGTTATTACAAAGCGCACGGCAAAAGAGCCACTGCCCGGATGAGAGTTTTATAACCTCCCATTCGTGACGTACAATCTTTGGAATACTTCTAACTGCTATTTATCTTTTACTAAAACTATACCAATCTTATAATTACTCTTTTAATTTGACTTACTTTACGTAAATAGGTTTAACTGTTACCGACACTAATTAGTAGACGATTTGGTCGATTATAAATAGATTAAAGAAAGAGATAAGTATAAATTAAATACTCATAATAAGATATTATAACGGTCTTAACTATTAACATTTAAATATCACGTTTTTATAAAAATTACACTAAATATATATCAAGATTGTAAAAGCTAAGTAACTTTAAAGGGGATAACTTAAATACGATGTTATTAATCCTTGTTTGGCGTTTTATCTACTAAAAACTCCGTTACATCATTATTAACCCTTATTTGGCGTTTTAACGTACCCGCGAAATTTTTAGAGAGTGTCCTATTATTTACTAGTCTACGTAAGCTAAATCTATCAAGTTTTAGAACCCTTCGTTGAGACCCGTTCAAATTCATACCGTTCGTAAAACATAAGAGCGGTTATGAATATAGAATTCAAACCGCTCCCTTAATTTAAAAGCGGTTACAAGCATACCATCCGAACCGCTCGCTTTAGCAAAAACGGCCACGAAACGACAATCTAGACCGCTTACCAAACACGAGCCAAGACTTATACACCGGATCACACACTATACCTCCCTATACTCATACCCTCCTTTATCTTATTCGACTTTCACTTCCTTTTTCCTGTTCGCCTTTCTAAATTAGCCCTATATATTCTAAGTTTGGTACTGCAACGTTTAAAAACTTTTAGCCACTTGGCTAATGTAATGCCACCCAACGCTAATAAGACTAATCTGGGACGACTAACTAGTTTGTGGTTACGTGTTACTTACGTATCATTTGAAATTTATATGTACTGGTAAACGCTAGTAGCATTACTTCGACCGCTTTGATTATTTTATTTACTTTATATTTACCGAAGCACCTTAAACTTTGAAATCCAAACGCACCTAAATCCAACTACGGCGCGAAACTACTAATTTACGCCGCTTCAACATACCAAGTACACACAGGAATCACTATCCCCAACCGCCCCAAGACATCTATAGCCAAGGAACCAATACTAATAACCCCAGAGAAATCCAAAACTTACTTCGACCTTTTAATTGAGTACATGGGGATTAGAAAAGCTATAATATACGAAATAGACCTGGGAATTAGGGATAATACTATCGATTCGCTAGTTAAGAAACTAGACCCATATTTGGAAAATACCTACATCTTGGCCGTGATTTTTCGTTATTAAGAGGAAAAAAGCCAAAAACCTAATATGTTAGATAACTTCTATAAAAGATTTTAGAATTGAACTTTATACATATAGAAAACAGTAAACTTCTTTATTACTCAAGCCTTACAAATTTAATTAAAAAGTAAAGTTATTAATACCTTAAGAAGCGGAAATAACCTTTTTGCAAAAGTATTATTTAACATAACACGACTAATCCACTTGATAGACTGGAAGGCTAAGGATATATACCAAACGGAACTTGTAAAAAGATGTTAGTTAATGGAATGTAAAAATTATGTGGTAAAAAATATACGGACGAAACGATGAATATAAGGCGTAAAACGGCCTAATACTATACCCAACCTTATATCAGGAAAACTTATTTTTAGTCGTGAACTTAAAAAGAAAAAGTGCGGTGAAAAAGGAAAGAAAGGTCTGAATATGTAATCTAAACCACGAGCTTAAAAAAAGGAAGGTTTAAATATGCAATCCGAGCCAAGACTTTAGAGGAAAGAAGGCTTATGTGTATAGTCTGAGTCGTAACCTTAAAACGAAGGAGGGCTGTAAAATAATAAAGAGAATGAAGGTCTAGATACGTAGTCCAGGCCGCGATTTCAAGAAAAAGAAGGGCTGGAAACGTATTTTTAGCCGCGACCTAAAAAAACGGAAGGGCTAGGTACGCAATTTGAGTAGCAGCCTTAAGAAGAAGGAGGGCTGTAAAAGAAGAAAGAGAAGGAAGGTCAAAATACGTAATTCTAGACCGCTTACAAAATCTGAAAACGGCTACGAATACAACATCAATACTGCTCATTAAATTCAGGAGCGGTTACTATTAAAATACCCGCATTGCTCGTACTAGTAGAAACGGCCATAATATAATATTCTAAGCCATTACTTTTAAAGGAGGAATAGCTAAATACTTTATACGCAACTAAGCTCCAACATCGTAATAAATGCGTTATTATTACTATAAGACGTTTTAGGAGCCGTATTAAAGCCATTTCTACAAAAGTAAACTACCTATGAAGTTTAAAACAGTTCGATATATACTATTCGCATCGCTTCCCGATTTTACCTCTATTTAACCCTACCATTTCGCGCCGCTTCTAACATTTTGTCACTTTTTATATTACATGCCTCAACCCGATAGACTTTTCTATTCTTTTTTTTTCTATTTAAATATACGATATCGCACTGAGTTTGGTATATTACTTTATTTTATTTTATATATTTCAAGTTACCTTCATCACTTATAAACGATTATTTTGTAAAAAGCTTCAATATTACTATGTAACGTACTACATTATGGCCGGATATACCGGCTCGACCCAAAAGGTAGCTATATATTACTAAAGGGAAAAGGTAACGCCATCGCGTCTTTATCATCCTTTCCGATGCCCTCCCCCTTTATATTAATACTACCGCTACCATTGTCTTCGATGCCACCGTTGCCAGCGAGAATATAGGCTTACTCCTTGGGTCGCATACCCTTAGATAAAGGCGGAGGGGAGGTTATACCTTTTTTATGGCAACGTACGATAACGTCTTAAAATTCTTCTACGTAATATATACGTAAACCCCGATTTTAGGTAACGATAACGGCTACCGATTTTTTGGTTTACCGGTTCACGCGTAATATAAATTAATATCGGCTTATTTTAGTTATTTACGATCGCGATTGTCTTTTAAAACACCTCGAGTATTGTATTTTTGGTAAAATGAAGTATAAAAATTAGTTAAAACTTGTTATAAAGTTGGTAAACGTATAATACGACTTCAGCTTACGGCTCTAAGATTAATAAAACAGAGGTATATTCGTTAATAATCCGTTCATAACGGTAGTAACAAGCCGAAAGCCCCCCGTTTTCATAATAATCGTTGACGAACTTACTCATAGCCGCGGACAAGATGTACAGCACGTAAGGTGTATCCATCAACAGTCTGAGGCTATGAAGCTAAATACGCTGTTTTAACATTTTACGTATTGAAAAGGCCTTGCGACGTACTTTAGCGATATGAAGTTCGAAACGGCGAAAGAAATTCGTCTTTTACTTTTTATTCAAAAGGTAAAAATATTAAAGGTATATAAATAGGTAAATTTAAAGTATACGTACATTAGCGTAACTGTATTAAGCTAAGTTTATAATATAAAAGGGCTTTCATAGGTAAAGGGGTTTTTACTCACGAGGAAAAAGTAAGGTTTATAACTTTAAAAGCTCCCCGGTCCTCCTTTTAAGAGCTGGGGAAGGGAGAGGAAAAGGGGGGGGGTGGAGGAAAGTGTGGCGACAGTAATGGGGGAAGGTAAAGCTGAAAGGGTGGCGGCAGCGGCGGGGTTTAATGGGGCCAGAAAGATGGCGGCAACGTGCAACGTAGTGGCGATCAAGGAGATTATACCTGATAAGGGCGAGCTGTTGCTGTTAGTAGTGGTAATGGTGGCTGTGGCGGCGGTAGCTATGGCAGCAACGGTGCCGCGGTGCTTTCGCGCCAGCCGGCGCCTAGTTGTTCTATTTTTACGCGTTATCTATTTAAAAAGAGGGTAAGTATATCGGCATTAGTTGAGTAACCTATCTATTAAAACGGTTTCAATTAGTGATTTGAAATAAAAGTTAAATCAAATTAAAATCGGGATTTGTATTAATTAATAGTATGCGCCTTTCAATAAATAAAAAAAGTTTTACCTAAACCGATAACGATGAATTATTTTATATTAATATAAAAGCACGTAACGATGTCATTACCCCGAAGTGATGTCCTTTACGTAAATACCCCTGAAACGCCTATATAATTACACCCTTATCGGAACTAATAAAAGAGGACTTTAATAACCATGTTGCTACCAATTAGTTATACCAACCAGGCCCAAGCTATAATTACCACCGCGGTTAAGCCTTACTAATTCGAATCTCTACAATCACTATCGCGGTTAGGATTTACTAATTCGAACCTCTACAATTGGTACCACAATTACATTTTCACTACAAAACCTACTAATTTAGACCTTTACAACCACAACCACACTGTTACTATAAAATTTACTAATTTAAACCTTTACAACCACAACCACACTATCATTACAAAGCTTACCAATTTGAACTTTTACGATTATAATTACAAGGAAGAAAAAAAGATTTCCTATGTAGATATTACTATATACCCTTATAGATAGTATATATAAATCAAGTAGCAGTGCACTGTATTGCAAGGTGCTCTCCTGCAAGGTGTATGATAACGTATAACACTGCAGACTACACTCTTACAAAACGCAAAGTGTACTATATATAAAGCTGTCTGAAATAGATATTCCCGGCTGTACGGCAATGCATGGAACGATCTAGATTGGGTATTCCAGAGCGTATAGCAAAAGGGCCACTGCCCGGATAAGAGGTTTATAACCTCCCATCCGTGGTATGTACTTTCTAGAATACTCCTGACTGCCATCTATCTTTTACTATAACTATATCAATCTTATGATTACTTTTCTACTCTTACTTACTTTACGTTAATAGGTTTAGACCTTACTGACACTTTAAAACCTAAATGTTACGATCTTTAAGTCGAAAATTATTTATGAGGTGGAAGGTAAAATTACGGGGCGACCGTACGAAAAATCACGTCCAAATGTTTAAAGATACAAAAATGAAGGTAAAAACTGTATCTTTACGTAATCGTTAACAATTTAAAAGATTAGCTAACGTTTAATAATCGTTTTAATAACAAGTTGATTAGTTAAAATGAAAAGTAGGTTTATGTTCAATAGCCGTAATATAACGTAAGCTTATATATAATTAATAACAGATTTACAATAAATCGTATTACTAAAATTATTATAGAAATTCCGTGTTATTTACCTTTCAAATACAATAATACGATATATTAAAACATTATACGCGTTAGTAAAAATAGGCGCTTATTAAGTTTGAATCTATTCGTCTTATTCTAAATTATAATTAGCGATAAAATCTTTAACGTACGACCTGTATTTATTAGTAACAAAAGAAAATAACTTCGGCGTAATAGGTATATCAATTAACAATACCCTTTTCGTTAAAACAGCTAGCTTTATAGTATTAAAATAGCAGGTGATGAAGGACTTTAAGTTTTAAAATTGAAAACTAATGATAATATTAACGAAAGGCAGTCAACTTAACTTCAATGTATCGTTAATCCGTATATTTAATATCAATACCGGCTTAAACTTTTGTTAAAAGAGCTAAGGCGTTATTTTAATTACAATTAATAAAAGTAATATAGTTAAAGCTTAACAGTACTTAAAATAGCGTATTCAAAGCAGTTATACTATTATCTTACATTAATCAAAAGCCCTTTAAGATCTTTTTATCGCGATGTAAGTATAAAACCCGATAAATAAGGACTTTTACCGGTTAAATAAAAGGTTTAAATAATAGATACGAAATTTAAACCAAAGGATTAATATGTTTTTAATCGACTTATCTAAAACCAAGTAAATAATGTTTATAAACGGATCCTTTATAAATAATACCGACTTATCTTTGCAAATCAGCTTCCTAATAACCTTCATTAATGAAAACAAACAGGAAAACCAGTTTAATATTTTTTGCAACCTAATTTACTAAACCTTCGTTAAGTATAAAAAGATTATATGAAATGTCTTGGCCTAGGAGTTTTATAGTATAATAACGGGCTTTAATATAAAAATAATATCATAGAAAACCATTAACTTTATTACTAAGAAGTTAAAAAAATTCTTTATTCTAGTAGTAATTTGTACCGATTGAAAAGATTTTTCGAATACCTTATAAAGTTTGGAACTACTAGCGAAAAATACCTAATAATTAACTTAATAACACTCTATAAAACCTTCGAAAAAAGGGAGATTAAGGGATTTAAATAGATTAATGAAAAGAATAATCCCGTAAATACTATAACGAAAGCGGCGCTAAACAAGGCCTTAAAAAGGTTTGTAAACAGTAATAAGTTAACTATATATATCGAAGGCTACGTTAATGAACTGCCTAGAAAGCATAGATTATGTAATAGCGGATAAGGATATCCCGGCAAATTAAAAGATTACCAAGAAAGTAAAGGAATTAATAATAACGATTTGTTTAACTAGCACAGTTAAAGTAAAGGCGTATAAAGGCTTGTGGCGGAAAAAAAATTTGTAGGAGTTGATAAATTCGGACCTCGAAGCGACGGAGCAATTGAGGTCAAATAAGGTCAATTTACATGCAGTTGGGTGCAATTTAATATGGAAGTCAACTGAAATTGACCAGGGTCTAGCCAGTTAACGAGGGGGCAATTCAACAGTAACCGAAAAAGATTGGTCAGCCGCACTAACGTACGCGTACAAACTAAAAAGCCGCCGGTGTTGAAATAGTACTACATGCAGTGGAGTAGGTCAACTCTACTTACAGTAAAGTTGACTGTACTGACTGCAAGTCTGTTGATTGTGGAGTGCCCGATTCAGACTAGGGCACGGGCCAAGCAATTGGCCATACAAATTACAGGGCAGACCGGCTAGCGGTCTGCCAAACCTAGAACAAGACATCCACCACTTGACCAATGCAATACTACTGTTACTTCGACCACGATTCGAATCGACAACGTTGTAACGATCTAAAGACCTGCGAACAGTAAGCATCCGATACTCCACATTACCAAACCCGTTGAAATAGGTGACGAAAGCATCCAAAACGTCCGCGTATATTATAAGGACACGCTTGCATATTACCAAGTCGTACCTTTAAATATCCACGGCCTTTTTAAAAGCTTCCGCGCTAAAACGTCAGGTACTTTAATAAAATCTCTTTTTTTTCGTCGGAACCAAATTAGTTTGTCTTACATTTCTGTTGAAACCACTTAAAAGTCTAAAAAAAACGGGCCTATTCCTCCACAAATACACGCACGATGTATTTAATCCTATTAGCCCCGGTAGCCTACAAAGCTATAACCAGAGCCATTGAATTTTTCCCCTTATATTAGAAACCCTAACTTTAGATTGATTACACTACTAACAATTGTAAGTACTTGGCGATCAATGTCGAGAAGGATGTTCAATGCCATATAGTCAAAGCCACAATGACTACAGCGTAAATGAAGACGAAAAGGGTGATTTATTCCTTTGAACCGTAGGAGCCAACTAGTTTAGTTGGCTTCCACCCATTTGTCTATGGCACGAGGCTAACTAACACTGATTGATCCGTTGCCCAACAGTGGCTGCTTATTTCCCCTCTGGAGGCAATGCAAGCCAAAATAGTTAGTTGGCTTGCGTGGAAAATAGTAACTGCTGGACTGTTGCACGCCAATGGAATGATTGCGTGCTACTGCAATAGTCCCAGCATCAACACAATATACCAAATTTTGCTGTGTACATAAATTTTGTATTGTAGCAATGACAACCAAACGATTTGCTTTCAACCTGTGGAGATTATGTTCAAAATATCAAAGTGTTTATGGTTGTCCTTTTCAACGTGTAATTATCGTAGAAAAGATCAAAACGTGACCACATTGTTTGGTTTTCTCAACCAGTGAATTTTCCACCAATGGCTCGTACTATACTCCTCTTCTCGCACGCCCGGTACAACTCATTTTACACATCCTGAATCGATCGAAAGCACCACTACCTTCCACAATACCACACCCACTCCATCCACTGCATACAACAAGCGGCATACCTTCCGAAATAGTGGCGCCGGTCCTGCGACCGTGCGGCGTCAAACCATTTCGCATCGCCATCATCAACCGCGGCTGAGACACCACGTGCGTGATGGATGGTGCGTTGGCCTGCCTGCCCACGACGCACCTGATCCCAAGCATGACTTGTGTTCTACTGCTGTGTTCTACTGCTGCTCCTGGCTTGTGCTGGTCGGTCAGGGCGCACCACGCGAGCGACGAGGCTGCTTGCGCTGCGCGCTCATGGGGGCGCCGCGGGCCGCCAGCCGCCAACGCGCGCCCGCTGTGGCAGCTCCACCGCCACGACCACGCCGTCCAGCTC
>JASMMZ010000013.1:3349727-3588816 GCA_038502455.1 Anisogramma anomala | reverse complement strand
ATGGTTAGCGTGTGTCTGGGTCGTTGTCGGGCGGGGAGGCGGGAAGAGGAGCGAGAGGAAGAAGCGCACGCTATGAGGCCGTAGGCTACGCTGTAGCTGAACGGGATGAAGGCTATCGTTACGAACGATGGGATTGCGTCGCCGATGTAGCTCCAGTTGACCGCCGTCACTTGGCGTATCATCAGACATCCCACCTGGGATCTGTCAGCATGCCACATACGGCCGAGGTGCAGGAGCAGGAGGAGGAGCAGCTGTGCCAGCGGCCGGGCCCGACTGACCAGAATGAGCGTGCAGCCTGTCGCCCAGGGTGGGATGCTCGAAAATATGGGCGCAAAGAAGATGGAGATCAAGAAGCACAGTCCCGTCACCATTGCGGTCAGCCCCGTCCGGCCCCCCTCCGCAATGCCAGCACCGCTCTCGATGAAGGCCGTCACGGGCGAGCAGCCCAGCAAGGACCCAATGCTGATGCAGGTGGCGTCGATGCAGTACGCGACCGTCGACCGGGGGAAGTCGCCCTCGCCGCTGTCCTTGCTCTTCTTCGGCTGGTTCTTCTGCTGCTGCGCTCGGCCGCAGAAGCGGGCCATGGAGTACAGCGTCGCGGTGCAGTCGATGATGTCCACGTACAGGAAGGTGAAGAGCGCCAGGGCGAAGGAGGCGCCGTACGACCCCGACAGGTCCCACTGCTGCGCGTTGAGCGTGTGCGTGATGGGATGGAAGGAGACGACTTTGCGGAAGAAGGCGAAGCGGGCATCGCCCTCGGCAGTGGCCGGAAAGTACGTGAAGGGCGTATTGCGGCTGGGCCGTGCATGTCCTGGTCAGCATTCACGAAAGCATCGGTCGGGCCAGAGCGTGCATGCACTTACGGCCACGACAGAATCGAAACGAGAGCCACGCCGATGATGATGGCTGCTTTCACCCGAAACGCCATGAGGAAGGCCGTCAAGAGGCCGCCACACAAGATGCCGAGCCACATCTTGGAGCTCGTCATCAGCTGTCCCGTACACGCCCCGGTCTTGGGGTCCAGGTACGAGGCATCGCACCCGGCAATCGTCAGTGGTGTCGATGGATTGCCCGTGATGATGCCGATGCCCTCCGAGTATGACATGCCCACCATGGTCAGGAAAAGGCCGATGCCCACGCCGCTTGCGGTC
Source organism: Anisogramma anomala (assembly GCA_038502455.1). NCBI lineage: Eukaryota > Fungi > Ascomycota > Sordariomycetes > Diaporthales > Gnomoniaceae > Anisogramma > Anisogramma anomala. Next base: position 3,587,665 of record JASMMZ010000013.1, on the reverse strand, counting down.
TTGATGGTGGCTGGGATGATCTTGACGAGCCAGTGCCGCATGCCTGTCAGCGCCAGGAGGAGGAAGATGAAGCCTTCGACGAAGACGGCCGTCAGCGCGAGCGAGTAGGGCACGGAGCCGGTGCCGCGGACGCCGACGACTTGGTACGCGAAGTATGCATTGAGGCCCATGCCTGGTCTGTCCCACAAGTCAACGTGCGGCTCGCATTGCGTCGGGGGAAGCAGCAGACTCACGCCAGAGCCACGGGAAGGTTCGTGAAGAAGCCGAAGAGGATGCTCGCCAGCCCTGCCAGGGCTGCTGTTGCTGTGATGAGATCTTGCTTCACGACTGTGAAGGACGCCGTCAGATCCTGGCCGCACCGCGATGGCTGGTTCCAAGAGGAACGGGATGCTTACCGCTCGCGCAAGCCGACCATGCTTCCTCGTTTGCACAGGTCCCTCCCGTGCTAAGTGGCCTTTGACACTCGCAAGGCCCGCCTGTTTCCGACAGTATATCGGCCTGCGGTGGCGTGGTCAGCAGGCTCCGTAGTTCCCTTTCTCTGGTCCGCCCGAGGAGAGCGTACGTTGACTGCGATGATATATGCCATGGTCGCAAAGGTAGTCAGGCCTGCGCGGATCTCGGTATAGAAGTGGGCATCTTGTATTTGCTCAGGCTACCCGTGTCAAGACCGGCCTGTCAGCGGACTTGATCGCAACGTCGGCGACCTGTGGGCAGGGGAGGAACCTACATGGCCGGACCCATCCAGCCGAAAGACCCTTCCGAACGTGGATGTGTTGACGGCCGTCTCGACGCCCCTGAGGCGGTCCATGACGCGGCCGAAGGACCTGGCCATGAAGCTCCCTCCGTAGACGTAGCGCTCTTGCTGCCGCCGGCGCTGCTGCTCCTGGTCGTGGATGCTGTGCTGCCGCTCCATGATGGCCCGTCTCGATTCCGAACGTGGCTTGGGCACCTGGATCTTGCTTGTCAGGAGAAGGGGTTCGACAACGGGCACCTAGCGAGCGAAGGAGGGCGAAGACAGACAAACGGGTTCGAAGCGAAGCGAAGAGGGAAGGGCCAGGTAGCAAGAGACAAGAGAGCGGAAGAGGGGCCCGCCGGGGCCGAGCAGGAAACGAAATGACAGAGACAGCTTTGAGTCAAGGCCCGGGTCTGTGGCACGGCAATCCACGATGGCGCGCGGGCAGGAGGAAGAGAGTGGATGGCACGACTGCTGGCGCGGATCGGTGGGATTCGTGCCGTTCGCCCATGCCATAGATTGGATCCGGTCGAGCGAGGATGTACAGCCTCAGGTATTCAGTCGTCTGGCGAGGCAGGACTCCCAGGAGATTTCGAGCGACTGCATCTCTCCAGTCCCAGTGGACCAACGACCGGTCCAGTCGACGCACTGGCCCACGGGCGAGGGGACCTGTATGTCTTGGTTCATCCACGCCTGTGTGACCAGCACGCAGCTCGGAGGCCGGTCTGGGCAGCTGTCATTTGCCCGCCGCGTGAAAGCGTGAAAGCACTCGGAGAAGCTAACGATCCGTTGATTCAGGCGACCTTCAGGCGACCTTCAGGAGACCTTCAGGAGACCGTCGCCCTTCGCACCCCTCCCCGACGACGCAGGCTATTGGCTCGTGCCACGTGCCAGCCATCGTCGAGACCGACCTGGGCTTGGCGTCCTTTCTGATGCTGTCTGTGCTGCCGTGCAGCGTTGGTGCCCGGGCCTCGTGGGAGGGGGAACAAAGACGCTGTGCGTTGTGCTTGTCGCACCGCCGTACAGCTTGGGCACGCTGGGCACGCTCCTCGCCAGCCGCGGCCGGCTGCTCGCGGCGGGGTGGGCTTGTGCTCGTGCGCGTGGAGGCTTCTCGTGGAGGCTTCTCGTGGAGGCTTCGCGTGATTGTTTTGGCGTCGAGAAGATGCGTAGTAGTGGGGGGTTTGTAAGAGGCCTGTGCATGATTCGGTCAAGGAAATGCAATATACTCTAGCAAGGCAGTTCATTGTATTCGCCCATAAGATTACCGGTCGAAAGAACGAGAACGGCTTTTCCATACAAGTAAAAATAGCTTCCGCACGGGTGGAAGCATGTTTTTGTAGGGTGGTGGGTCCGGCGGGCGGCCCGCAAAGCCACCCCTAGCCCTGCAGGGCCACTCCTGTTCAATTCTCCATCTTTTCACTTCACTTACGCGCATGCAACCGCTACTTCACTTTTTCTACAATTATAGTCAAAGTTTATTTCATGTACATGTAAATCTAAAATTACCTTACATATACAAATTCAATCGCCTTATATATCTAAACTTAAGTCGCATGAAATGCATAAATTTAAATTGTTATATATATATATAAATATATACTAAAATCGTGTTATATATACGATCCTAAATAACTCCCTATATATAAACTTAAATCATATTACAAACGAAAGTAACAAAGTTAATATGTAAGGATTCGTCTATATAAAAGGAGAGGATGAAAGTTAAAAGGCAAGGTAAAAAGGTTTATACTAGTATTATTAGTGTGTTAACTAGTAAGCGTTATTAAACCTATAATAATACCCTACTTTAAAAGCGTGTTTCGCTTTAAAACATTGCAAAATAGGTCTTAGTCCTCCAAAACCCGCCTAATATAAATCCAGATACAATACCTATTAAATATAATATATATTTTAATAAAAAAATCAAAATCTACAAAAAAAAAAACCAAGTTAAACTGTAAACATTATACATAGCAATATAATTCATAATACCAACAAACCAATAAGCAAACTATTATACTAATTCAAGTAAATCATTTTTAAACTGTTATATATTATTCTAACGCGTTGAAATCCTAAATACCAAATTTACAATAGATTCAATACACAAAACAATTAAATTTATATTTTTGAATCGGAAAACCACTTATATCATATCATGGTCACAAATTTTTACTCGTTTCATCGATCGTGGCGAACTGTTTCAGCGAATAAAATACTATAGCTCAATTATAAGTTATTTTAATACTGATTTCGGTATTACTTAGTAGTTGAATGAATTAATCTCATTATAAATAACAGTGTATAATAATATCAAGATAATATTTTAAGTATTTAAATTAAACGCAAGTTGTTACGTATAAGTATAAAAACACCGCCTGACCAAATGATTTAATCTACTCTCGTGATAAGTTTTTAAAATAACTTTAAATTCCTACTTTTTTAGAATAGTATTGCAATGGTATTGCATGCAGTGCAGTAGGTCAACTGTACTGTAAGTAAAGTTGACTGTACTGGAAGTGTATTGCTTTGTACGGACTTACCGCATTGGGTGTAAGTTGAGTGCAGTACGCTGCACTTCACTCTAGGGCACGAACCAAGCACTTGGCCATACAAATTACAGTGCAGACCAGCTAGCGGTCTGCCAAACCTAGAAGAATACATCCACCATCTGACTACTACAAAACTATGGTTACTTCGAAGACTAATCGAATCGACAACGTTGCAACGTCTAAAGCCTACCAATACTGATTAGTGTTTATTAGGTTAAGCACAGATTGGCTAAGTAGAAGAAGAAAACTGCTTTCCAGTTACGCTTTGTCCTTTTTAGATAAGGTAGAGGAAAGGTTTTTACGAAGGGTCCCTATACACTGTGTAGTTGTTCGCGGCAGCAAGTAGGGAAGACTTATAGATTATATAGTTATTCGCGGCAGTTTATAAGTAAGCGACGGTATCGTTACTCGAAAACATCAAGAAATTGTTATTGATCTTTTTTAAAGGCATTGTTATTGATCACTAAAAGTCTTGAAAATTACTAAGTCAACAAGTTTGTAAACGGCTAAGTTAATTGTTACTATAAGTACTATTATTGTAAATCGTAAGAAAAACGATTAAATCCCTACGTTAAATAACCTTTACCATTAATAACGACCTCCGATTGCACCACTTACATCAAATATTTGTTTTACTTTACTCTTTTTCACTTCATATACTATTTCAATCGTCAAGTTCGCTGCTTTAAGCGAAATCACCAAGTTGCATAAAGAAGGCCACGTCGCGCGACTCCACGTTAAAACGCTAAGCTCCTACGTCACAGATTACCAAGTCCACCACCACTAAGCCTTACATCAGCTAGAACATCACAATGGCTTTAGAATGCACTGGAATCGATGCCGTGACTAATCTCGTTATAAAGGAGGTAATTATTGCCTTCGGTCTCATCTTCGAAAAGAACTACGATAAAGAGCTTTGGTTTACCAATCCTGCTAAAAAAATTATCCCATAGCACTTGGTTAATGTAATCAGCCGCTTTATTTTCGAATCAAACCCTAAAAAAATCGATCTTAGACTTATGGTCCTCGATATCTTTCAAGATTAGTTTCGTGACTAAAGTTTAGATATGTGGAAAAAGGCGGACAGGTAAGTAAAAACGAAAGTGAAGATTGAATTGTTTGCTCAAGAAGTCGAACTCCCTAAGGAGAGAGAAAATGAAGGTAACCTCGCTATCTTATTTTACGAATGCACCACGGATAAAGACTCCTAATAAACCTTAGCCAAAGGCAAGAAAATTATTAGTAATAGCAACCCTTAACGCCCACATATATGTTCGTAAAAACCAGCCTAAGTTTAAATAAGTAGATGCAAGGAATCGATGAATTTATACCCCTTAAGCCCTTAAATCCACTAGTTAATTAAATAGGAACCTCATCGAACCCCTTAACATCAAAAGGGTTATCGTTAACCTCTCCGCAACGGAAACCATTAGGCCTATTTCCCCTAAACTTCTTAATACGTCCAATTTCAATAGTTAAACTAAGGGAGAACCGGTTTTATATACAAGCCTACTGTAAGTACGACTACGGGCTTATTCCCTTTAAATTTAGCTAAAGGAAATTATCCTATCTACTAATACTAACAGTAGCTTTAGTTTTTTCCCCAACTAAGCAAGGAAGGTCTATACGACCAGTATATTATATTTTCCTCTTCACGCGTTCCTATGGAGGATACGGACCATATGGCAATCACTAAATTTGTTAAGATTTGGGGAAGTAAAGAGAAGTATAACGGTAAGCCGTAAAATCTCTTCGACGTTAAGTTACGCTTATTCTTTAACATTTGTCGCTGAATAAAAGTTGAGTTGTAAGGTTTTTACTCGTTGTTTTCCAATATCTTTACCGGTTAAACTAAGGATTATTACCTCCGATACTTGACGAATTGTACCTTTTTTCGCGAGATGTACGATAGTATAAAAGGTTACTTCAAATACGATATAAACTTTGCCTAATACTATACGAATTGTAATATTATTAAGAAATCTTATATATTAAATTATCAATGAGAGTCGAAAAATAGGATCGATCTTTTAAATTAGATGTTTTATAGGCTAATGCTTTGCCAACAGGTAATAGAGAATGTAGGAGTTGGTAAAGACACCTTACGCCAATAGGTTAAGCAAGTAGTTACGGGTTATAAAGAGTTTGAATACGCCTTATAATACCTCAATGTCATTTGTAAAGGGTTTTTTAGTCAATTACGCTCCTCGTTGGCGACCGTAACCTGCTCGAGTCTCCGGCTCAACAGGTATATACCTATAAGCTTCGTAATTCAGTAACGAAAAAAACCCTTTCAATTCGTATTACATTAATCGACGGTACAGACGGCCTAGCTAATACGGCTAACGGAAGGTCTGGACCTTTACCTATAAAGGAGTGTATTTATTTTCCTTAAGGTTTTTAAGTCAGTTAGGTAAGTTTAACTTAAACGTTAAAAGATATTGGATTTATGGTAAATAAGGCTACTAGTTAACACGTTATACTATCGCCAAGCGTAACGAAAAACAGATGATATACCATACGTAATACCCCTTTGCCTCCAAATAGAATTATATAGAGCGTGTTATATAATTTGAAGAGAAAAAAGTTAAAAAGGAGGAAAATAAGCCGAAGGCCATCGGCTGACACGAAAATACTAGTACTAATACCAGTACTAGCCCAGAAGCCACGTAATAACTAGCCGACCACGTATTTTTGTACCGCTTTACAGGTCAATACCCCTACCACCGTTATAACGATAAAAACTCTGGATCTATATGCCTTTTTACTATTCGAGACCGCTACATAGAGTAAGTCTTTTAGGGGATTATGTCGGTTATGAGGGTAGCTCAATACTTAATAGAAGGCTATTTATAATATATCGCATTACGAAGGGATACTGATATTGCTATGGAACTTGACTACGCGGATGCTAGTAAAGTTATAGTTGGTTTTAGTCTTGGAAAAAAGCTATATTTATTGGGATTGACGACGGTAAAGACTGTTCTTAGCCCTATTGTTTTTCATATCTTGGAATTCCCCAACCACTTTGTTCTTTACCTAAAAGATATAAAGAAACTCGGCGATAAAGTTAACGTTTAGACTAACGAATTAATATAAGTTAAGGCCGGCAAAAGGTTTTCGCTTAACCTTAAGTGTAGGTATTTTTTGTTCTATCTTTAAGAATCAGAGGTAATAATATTGAACTTAATGGAGGTAAAACTTCGTTAATTCTATTGTAAGTTTAACTACTTAGTAACTAATAGGCTTTATAAGGTTTTAAAGGCAATTAGTTACGAAAATGTGAATTTACTAATACTAAAAGCAGTTAAATGCTTATGTTATTACTGTTGAATATACTCCTAAACCCTTTTAAGGTTTAAGTTTATATTAAAAGAAAACCAATACTTTAATTCGAAAGTTTTCATAAACGTATTTTACCTGGATAGTAAGCTAATACTATATGTTATAAACTCCACCACGGCTTTTTACGGCACTAAGTTTCTTAAAATCATTACGGAGAAGGAAACATGGGAGGTACTACATACTTTGTAAATTAACACGTACCTTAGCCTACCAAACGTATTAATTTACGATGCCGGTACCAACTTTATTACGATAAAGTTTTAGGTTAATATAAAGTTAATAGAGATTTAATATAAACAGGTTCTTATAAAATCTTACTAGGGTATTAACAAGATTAAAAGGATATACGCCCTCTTATAAAGGACTTATCATATTTTTATATTAAAAATAGAAAGTTTTATAAACTAAAAGGTACGGTTTTTAATAATGGTGAAAAGTCTTAACGATACTATTGGCCTTAAAAGACTTATATTAAATTTGTTAGTATTTAAAGTTTATCTACATATAATAGCTAATTCGCCACCATCATTAAGTACCTAGAAACGTGTTATACCATATAGTAAAGCCCTAAAGAAACTGAAAAAGGAGTTAGTATACTGCTAGCTTAATAATTCCCTTAATACCAGGAACAGACTTTTAATAACAAACGTGTTTTCACTCCCCCTTTAAAGTAAAGTTCTTACGTAACATAAGCTAAGTAAATGGGATAGGCCGTATAAAATCTTAAATATTACTTATTTAAACGTGATAGTTAAAATTATTAACGGCCTTATAACTTTTCAAACTATATAGATTATGCCGTACAAAAGAATCCTTAAGTCTGATAAAGATCCTAACATCGATAACCTCCGAGCCGAGTGAATTAGCTAAAACAACCCTCTTAAGCCGACTATTAACAAGCTAATAAAACGTCGATGGCGTGAAAGATTACTCAATAGAGGGTTATATACTAAAAAGGAGGAAAATAGAGACTATAGGCTTGGTAGGGTATATATAATAGCGTGTATATTTTAGAAGGAAAAGTCTAACGAAGAAGTTACCTTTAAATTGCGTGTCGAAAGTATTATTAATACGTCAGTTAGGCCTTTTAAGTAAAGTAAATGAGTGGAAATTAACGGTTTTTTATTACGAGGGGTTATACAATTTGTGTCGTTAACGTAATTTAAAGGTTAAAACTTCATTATTTTTCAGTCGAGAATAATTTACGAGGTTAAAGGTAATACTACAGACCGGCTGTACGAAAAGTTACGGCTAATCGTTTTAAGATACGGTAATAAAGGTAAAGATTAAATCCTTACTTAATTACTTATAATTTTAAAGATCAGTTAACGTTTAATCGTCGTTATCATTACTCATTATACTGTTGGCATAAAGGGTCAATTTACATTTAATATCCGGGATATTACGTAAGCGTATAGATAATCTGCCACCGATTTTTGACGGATTATATTGCTAAAACTATTATAAAAACTAAGGGATAAGTTTCCGGCTGGTACGATAATATATTATGTTAGACCTCTATATTATTCAACTAAAGTTAACGTTTACTGGTTTTTAACGTATTAGGTATACTTTAAAAATGGCTGGATATAAAGACTTAAACATTTGACTCGTATCCGTCAATTATAAAATGTAAAAACTTTAGTATTGTAGGTATATAAATTAACGATACCCTTTTTTCAGCGATATTAGGTTTATAACGACGGAATAAAATGTTATCGAAAAAACAGGCTTTTGGAAGTAAAAGTTAATTGAAATGTTAGTTAAGGGTATATAACTTAACCTCAACAGATCGTTATTCCGTATTTATAATATTAAAGCTAAAAACGGTACTTATATTAGCCTATATTAAAAAGGGTAAACCATAAGCTTAATGATTATCAATAAGGCTGACGAGGTAAGAGTATAAAGATATTTGGAGCAGAGGGCCTGTATGGCCTATATCACCATGTTATATTAACCGGAGATACCACATGACCTTTCTATTATGGTATAGGTATAGGACTCATAAAACGAAAATTTTATTAAGTTAAATAAACGGATTTAGTAGTAAGTGGATTACGTGGAAAGAGGAATAAATATGGTTTTTGTGGATTTGACAAAAGCGAAACTAATAATCTTTACGGACGGGTTATTTGTTAATAATACTAATTTACATCGTAAATAGGCTTCCTAATAATGCTCGTTAATAAGGATAAGTTGAAAGGGTAATTTATAATTATCGGAAACCTTATGTATTGGACATTTGTTAAATGTAAACGCGTGACCCGAAGTGTGTTAGCTTCGAAAGTTTACGGTATAATAGCAAGCTTTGATATTTATATGGTAACTGACGGCATATTGAAGATTGTTATAAAATAGCTAAGTTTGCTACCGATATTTATAGTGGTATATACCAACTCCCGAAGCCTTTATAAATACCTATTAAAATTAGGTACAACTAATAAAAAACGCTTGATAATAAACGTGATAACGCTAAAGAAGGTATACAAAGCCCGGGAAATCAATGAATTTCGGTAAATGAACGGCAAAGATCACCCTATTAATATTATAATTGAGGACACGCCTAATGGTGCCCCAAAAAGGTTTGTATATAGCAATAAGTTAATTAAACGAATCGAGGGATACATGGATCGTCCGGCACGTGACGTGAAAGAACAGGGTTGCTCCGGCAAATTAGAAGACTGCTAGGGTAGCAATGATGGCGATGGTAGTGGTTTGAATTACTGGCAAAAGGTACATAAGTAGTGCCATACCTGATTTGCATAGGTTTGTGGCGAAAAATTTGTACATGGAATTTAAGAAACGAAGGCCTCGGAAGGGTGGAGTAAAAGGGCCACGAAGGGCCATAATTGATGTCAATTTCAGTACAAATTAATCGGAATTAACAGGGGTCTAGCTTGTTGGTTTACAGATTGAGGAAGGATTTCAGAGGTTGCTACCAATTAATGGCAAGCTATGCTGGCATGCAGGCACAAAAACAAAAAGCCGCCAGTATTAGAATAGTATTAAAATAGTATTATATGCAGTGCAGTGGGTTAACTTTACTGTAAGTAAAGTTAACCGTACTGCAAGTGTATTGCTTTGTACGGACTTACTGCATTGGGTATAAGTCGAGTGCAATACGCTGCACTTCACTTTAGGGCATGGAACAAGCACTTGGCCATACAAATTACAGTGCAGACCGGCTAGCGGTCTGCCAAACCTAGTAGAATACATCCACCATCTGACTACTGCAATACTACTGTTACTTCGAAGACCAATCGAATCGACAACGTTGTAACGTCTAAAGCCTACCAACATACTCTTTAATAACCTTTAAGTTGTCATTATATCCTCTTGATATTTAACTTTGGGTATGTTGAATTTCAACGTTTTCAATGATTTATTGGCTCAATAGTAAATGGACTCAAAGCAGCGGTTATAGTACAAATATGTGAAATACTGGATAATGTTGGATTGTGTTAGATAAGTAAAAAAAGTAAACCCAAATGTAAAATTCAATAATTGTAAAAAATCACACGTACTTATCGTTAATTTTGCCAAATGATTTATTTGTTTTAAGTTGTTATTGTTCATATATACGCGGTTGTCTACCTAATTTCAAAGGTATTAGATTTTTTAGTATTAACATAATTTTTATATAGTTTGATAGTTTATGTAGTCTAGGTTTTGAGTTATTCAAGAATACCGTTAAACTTTTGAGCAATATAATTGACATGACACAATATTTTCCTATTCCAATATTCATGCTGGTAATATTGATAATTGAGGTTTAATATTGAAACGAGAGTTACAAACATAATTTGCAAAAATCTAAAATGCTGTTTGAAGGGCTTTCCTATAGATCTTTAGATGTTACAACGAGTTATTGATCAAAATCGTAGTCAAAGTAATATATAGTATTACAAACTAAAGTAGCAGATATAGGATCCAAGTAAGAAAGACCGTTACCTAATCTACATACTAATTTATATAAGCTAAAATTTAACTCTCTACCCTTTATTAAACGGGTATTGTTAGTATACCGATTTATAGTATGTACGAAAATCCACGGTAATTGTTCGTATTGAGTCTATGTAAGAGCTTTTATGTAAACAACAGTCGTTTGAGCTGTTAGATAGGACAACGTTATTCCTAATCGCTACTTTCTAGAAACAAAAACGGCACTTGTTATCATCTCTCCCGCATTTTCTATATAGCTAAATCCTTAAATTCATGGTACCAAGGGTATAAAAGACATAAATAATATAACTAATACGTATGGGTTATCGCCTAGCTATCTATATGGTATTATAACTATTATCTTTAATCATTCACAAATTCAAATAGACTTTTGGTAAAACTAGGTTTTTTTACTTTAGGGGCAACAAGTCCCTTTATATAATTGTTGTTGCTTTCTACCTAGCCATCGAATCCCTTCCATGATAATATTTTTTCCTTTTTACAAACAGTGCCCCCAATATCCTTAATGATATAGTTTCTTTTGACGTTTAGTCTGCATTCTTTCTCTACCAATTCCGGATTTTTAATTAATTGGTTTTAATATTTTGAGAGTTCATGGACTTAATACTCTTTTGCTAATAGTATATCTAATCCTATCTTATATATTAAACTAATTTTATGTATACTGGTTACAACGGTAATCTCTATTTATTTCTCTTTGCTTTTACAATATTCCTTCATCTATTGAAGGGGTTTTTTTTGGTCTGTTGCTATTCATCGTTAAACAATTATTAAGCCGATACGAAGTTTGATTTCGTTATCGACGATCGGGTAGTTTTTATCAAGAAGGGGAAAAGGGACGCATCGATCGAAAACTTTGTCGTTACGGATGCAATTGGATCACGGAAACATGGGATAGATTATTTTTACAAGTCCCAAACGCTTTAGATGTCGGTATTGGTATCCGTTCAATCTTTTTTTATGATTTATATGAAAATATAGGTATAAAGCGGTGATTAAGTCGACGATATTTATTTTTACTTTGTTGTTGTCTTTGCTGACGCGGGAAATCCGATCTTAACACTTCCAAGACGATAGGGTTTCTATAAAATAGGTAACTATGATATTTAAATAAATAGCGATTTTCTCTTCATCAAGTAAAAAGTTGGTAATACGAGTATATACTTTAACTAGAATTGAGATCTGTTTAATGAGAGCGTAATTGATATAATTATAGTCAATTATATTAAAATATTTATCGGTTATTAGAACCCAAACGTTGATGAATCGAGCAAGTATTTAATGTTTGTAATCTTGTATTACCCATATCTCATTGCGTAAACTAGTGATAATATCGATTGAAACCATAAATTTCGTTATAAATTTAATGTTCAAATAATGTTCAAGTTCATCAATATTAGTTACAGTTGGTAGTTGGGCATTATTTGCCAATAGTTGCTCGTCGTTATGATTGCCTCATTATCGTAATGAAACACGCGGTGGTTTTTTATGAAGACGCCTGTGAATCTAAACTATGATGGCTATTACCTGCCGTTTTTAAATTTTAATGGTCAAATCCTCACCTAGGTCTAGAATTTTGTCGATGTGTTATCTTTTGAATAATGCGACTATCACGCCTTTTTTACATATTTCTCTGCATACCTAATATAATCGACTGTTATTCTGTCTCTATGTAAAAACATATTGGGGTATTACAGACTGTATTTGAAGGTAAAGACTAAGCTTAAGGTAAGAATCTACCAGACCATCATAACAATAAGTACTCATAAATATGATGATTCATAAGTTGGCAGTCTCGTCAGTAGGCAGTTTTATAAGTGATTAAGAAGTCTAATAAGAAAGGCAAGTACTACCCTTTGGCATGGTTGGTACAATATAACAAATTCCGGGGGCCAAAAAAAATGTCCTTATAATATTAAATTCAGTAGCCAACAATAACTTTCTCAGCCGGTAATAAAAATTTTAACGTTCCTCTTTGCAAATGCCTGAAATAATTTAGGACAATTTAACTCCGATACCGGTTTCCATTCGGCGTCACGAGCTGTAAATCTATTTAATATGATAATATATTGCACCTAATCTCCTTTTGAACGGCAGCGATTTATTTGTATAGCCAGTATACGTGTCATTTCCCAATTCTCGACATTTTACGTATTGTCCTCATATTTTGTTGGTTTGAGCGGTGGTATAATTTTGTTAAATGGATCGTTTATAACTTCACGGTATGGCAATAAGTAAACAATATTAATGGTTGGATAAATACGCAAGTTGGGTAGAAAGTTTGAGGTAAAAGCTGAATTATTGAATTTATTACAATTGTATATAGTTTTATATTCGGTGGAAATAACATGTTTCGTTTGTAAAGAGATTTGTAGTCTTTTCCTCATTTTAGTTATACTTTATTATCCATAGTAAATATATATCAACCACTATTTTAATAGTATCGTTATTTTGTTTTGACAGCAATGATATTTATCGTTCAATGTAAGTTACGTCGCAAATATTCTCGTATAAATCGAATTTTTGCCTATTTATATGATGAAACTATTTTGAGAACATTTATTGGTGCTGTGATTCTAAATTGTAACATATACTCGCAAGAAGCGGTTTTTAGGGTACGCGAGTATGTATTATTGAGGCTGCATCATAAAGCCGGTATATTATAAACCTTATATTATCTAATATATTTAGCTACAAAGTGGTGTAAAGTTTGCGCGACCATTTCATTTTTTTGGTCACTCAGCGGTTTATGAATACAAAGTCATTATTATTATTAAATGTATTCCGAAGTCTTTCTATAATCTTTGCCAAAAGGTTAATATAAACTTGACATTTTTGTTCAAGATGATTTGTGGCGAGTGTATTTAATTGAATACTAAAAATTGTTGAATTAGAATAGATACCTCATCTTTTGCTATATATGTAGTGTGACCTAGAATAAGGAGTGTTTTTTTAGAAGTTTTATATGTAATTGTTATTATTGCATTGAAGAAATCCCGGCAATATAATACCTAAAGTGTGTCTTCGGAAGATACTGTTGGTAGTGCGATTATAAAATTTATATAAATTATATATATTGGTTTTTCCCGCAGTTAAATAGTATATAGTCAACTTAGTAGCTTTTGGTTATCGTTAAGTAATTCTCTGTATCGAATATGATCCCTAATATATGTTTCCATAAGTTTGTGTTTCTAGTGAAAATGTATTTTACTTAAAGTTTCTATTATTTATTTGGGTTCGAAATGGTGTTTTTTATTATATATTTCGGTAAGAGTTTTTTCATCAGTGTTATAAGAGTTATAAGTCTTTTATAATTACCCGTATTAGAGTTGTATAATGAACAGTTCATGAATTTAAATGAGTAACTAGGTTTAAAAGTATTAAGATATATGTTTTTATCATTTTGTGTTTTGAGAGATTTTACAGAATGATATATTAAATTGTATCCGTATCATAATTAGTCTAAAAGTCAAACCGTATGTTATTATTTATTTGTACATATTCGAGGTGTAATATAGGATGATATTTGTTTATAGTTGGCAATTTATTGACAATTTGGTTTATTATTAGTATTATTGGCTTCTAAGGTTTCATGTCCTCATTGTAAAGCAGGAGATTGAGAGCGTCTAATACAAAATTAAGGCGTTCAGGAAAGTAAACTGTAGATATTACCATATCTCTATATAGTTAGTAAGTGGCTACGCTACAGATTGCATTTTTGCACAGTGCATAGTAACGTACCACTTTGCAAGGTACATTCCTATAGAGTGTATGATGGCGTGCCAGTGCTTAGAAGTGGCATTTGTAAAGTGCACGATAACGTGCCACTGACTAGAAGTAAGATTAGTAGAGCACATAGTAAAGTGTTACTACCCGAGTAAGAGGTTATAAGCTTCCACTTATAAAATATACTCTTCAGATGACGCTTCTCCCTTCTATTGTATTATCTAGTTTTAATAAAAATACTAATATTTACGATTACTTTTCTACTTTTTCCGTTTATGTAAATAGGCAAAATCTTTACTGATACTAATTAATAACCCATTCGGTCAACTATAAATATCCTAGGAAAAAAAAGACAAACCTTGGTTAAATATTTATAATGGGATGTTATGAATATTCTAACTATTCGTGTTTAAAAAATAAGATTTACAAAGAATATATGAGAGTATAAAAATACGCGAGTATGTCTTTAAAACCCGAAACGTAAAAAGACTGTAAAATCCGGAATAACTTTAAAAAGGATAACTTTAGTATAATAACATTAATTTAGTTAGTACCCTTTCTATTAGAAGTCTTTTTACGCTATCCGTCAACTCGTTTTAACGTTTCAAACGTATCCGGACACTTCCTAAAAAGCGTGTTATTACGTATCAGGCTACGTAAGCCAAAACTAGAATTTCTAACCTTACATATAACCGGGAGGAATCGACTTCAAGTAATGCTTGTAAGAAAGCTTATTTGGATAATATAGCCCTTACAATAGGAATATATTCTAACGGTAAAATAAAAGGTTTTGTATAACTCTTAATAAACGTTTTCAACTTTAAATTCATTAATATTACTAAATCCATTACAATCATTCAATCTAGTTTCGATAATGGTTTTTGTTTTAAGGTTTTATCAATAACCCTTTAAATAAGTGGATGTTATATAACAATAATAACGCGTATGAAAATTTCGTAAACCAGTGTACAGAGACTCAACAACTGAATCACTAATGAAATAAATAATTTATCACTGATTTAAGATTGAGGTAATAAAGCTGCGGTATACGCGAGAACAAGAGCTTTTACTCGACTATATACTAACACCCTACAAACGATAAGTAAACCTCTAATAATATACATTAAGACCATAAAATTGTGAACTCCTAAACTCAATCGACTTTGCCACTGTATAAGGAAATCGAACGTTGCTTGGTTACGCAAGGCAGGGTTCATCGAATGCAGGAACTTCTTTACTCAAGTATAATGGGTTCGCGCCAGCTTTTTAAAAACTAAACTGAAATCAATCGCTGATTTTGAAAAGGTTTATAAAATAATTAGCTAATACAAATCACCCTCTCCGTTTCAAGCTCCTTAACTCGAAATAAACGGATACCTCGTCCATTATACACGTTGAAAAACCTAAATCGTTTGAAAAAATCGTCCTTGATAAATTTTATACCGAAAACGATATCCTTAACAACCTTTTAAAGGACGGGAACGGGTCCGAGTATATCTTTTCTAAGAAGTCTGATATCTTCAACGACAAATTCTTCCATAATACCATCTCAATCCAGAATATATTGGCTAAACCTGACTATATAACTATACGCCTAATCAAAGCGTACTAGGAGTTTCTAATAGGGCCCCTTAATACATTTTATAATAATTGCTTGCAGCTAGGGGTTTGCCCACAGATCTCACTATAATCGAAGGTATCTATAATACAAAAACTGGGCGACCGAGACTTGTTACAATTACCTTTATAAAACTTCATCACTTTAATTCTGATTTGTTTCAAAGGGTTAAAACGTATTCTAACTTAAAGGATATATTAATTACTTCTTTAAAGAGTAATGAATGACGTCTAATATATGTGGGTGACATTTAAATGATTCGTATTAAACCTTGTCGCATCCTTTATCTTCAATATCAAATTCTCTTTAACTAATAATAAGGTTGCCTAGATCCTGTCTCATGATGTAAAAAACGCTTTAAACTTCTCTTTACGTACTTTATCTATGTAAACAATACGTCGTTTAAGTTGTATAGCAGATTAATATCTCAATCAAAGGGTTTTTAACAGGTAAAATGACAAGGATTCAATATCAAACAGCGACTATAAAGTTTACAGATCTCAACGACAACAACCTTTAAACTTGCACCTTCTCCCTAATTGAATTTATAATATATATATTAGACTTTTTAAAGATTTACTTTGAACTTATGTTTTTCTACTCTAATGACGTATTATTTATTTGAGGTTTAAATTTTATAATAATCAACTTTGAAGAATTTGAAACTAACTCATGTGAGGTTTATTTGAAGGCGTCTCATAATAAATTTGTTTTTGCCTCCGAAAAATATAAACTTTTACATATTACGGTGTATTAAAGATTTATAAGTTTTTTGAAAAGCGGTAACCCTTTTGTTTCTACCGCTGTACAATTGGTTTATTCGGTTATAAACTCCTTTTTACAAACTCAATTTACTAACATATAATAACTGAAGTTTAGATTGAACCGAGCCTTTTTAGGATACATATACATCGGTGAATATATAAAGAAGGCTTTAAAGATTGCGAGACATTATAAGGAATTCTCCAACATAAGGTACATGCCTCCACCACACCTTTTATATATAGCTATCACTGCCGTGGTTGTACCTATACTTAACTATAAAGCCGTTATTTGGTATAATAAACGCGTTTTAATTTTTCTTCTGCGAAAAATAGGTTATAATCACGTTAGTTACCGCGATAAGAACGGTTTCTACATATTATAAAATTTCGCCTAACATTATCGTTTTCAAAAATACTGATTTATCTTTTGGTAAAGTGATTTTGAAATAATAACATTTGAAATTTGCGCATTATTTAAAGATCTTCAACGTGAATCATCTCTCCACCCGAAGTATTATAATGTCGCCTATTACTTCGCTACTAGAAAGTATATATTGAAGCTCCCTATATTTTTCAATCAATAAATGAAGATCCCTCCACCTCATAAATGTATTTAAGCATTCCTTACGGTTTTTCATGATATTATTGATATTTTAGAAAGTCCGCAGAAACCTTAGCAACTTACATAAACCAAGTCTTCAAATTCGTAAAATGAATCAGTTAAAATTAAGTTTACTCATAGTTACTAAGCAGATTTTGGAGTTTTCACAACTTATACTATTACTATTATATTTTCTTCCAAGGGTTCCAAATGTTTTATTGGTGGATAAACTAAAAATATTACCAATTCAATTTCTAAGGGTTATTACTTCAACTTCGACGTAAACTGTATTACTATTTTTACGGATGATTTCGAATAATATTTCAATGGTTTAAAATATACCGAATACAAATACATAGTTTTTCGTAACGATAATATTTTTGTAAAAGGGTCCGTTAACCTTTACATTATCATTTACGTTTTTAACGCGGAAGTTATCAGTGCGTTTTAGGGTCTCAAAATCGTTACCCGCATTATATTAAGTAAGATTATCGTATATATCAACAATAATATTATAATTTAAAGTTTAATAATCGATCCGGTTTTATTGTTTGAAAAAGTTTTCAATAGTTTCTACACTGTTTTCTAAACCTATCTTAACTTTATTACGGTAAAATGAAACCTTGGATATATAATTATTAATAAAAACAAGGCTGCGAAGAAACTCGCAAATATTGGCATCAAATCTTTCACTTTTCTTAAAGACAACGATCAACTCATTACCAATAAAGTCAAATTAATCTTCGACCTTACATCAGCTTTCTTGGTATTGGTGCACGGAACATCTTGTCAAGGAGTATAGGGGGCCTACACTGTAAACCCTAATAGTGCTTACTTCCGAGAAATTTTTTTAGGTCTAGTTGCTCTCAACACCATCATTTCACATGAATCCTATTCCTCCAAAACATTACTAATCGGCTTTATCACCACTTGAATCTTTTCCGGCAACCACTTTTTGGCTATAAAGATCGTCGTTAGCCTGACGTACCGCACACGTAGTGATGCATCCAGAGAACAGCCCTTATAACCAACGATTCCATCCCTCGTTACTTATACCAACGTGGTCCTTCAGACTTAAAATTACACTGCAATTGTAACACAAGTTTGATTCCTTTTACGCTTTAAGTTCTTAAAGAAAGACCTTTTTTATAAGTGTTTGCACTTAATGGCTTTATTTATTTATTTGTTTATTTATCTTTAAGCTATTACCACCTACACTGACGCCCTGCCCACTTAGCAGAGCCTTCGACTTTACTTTGGATACCTTTCTTTGGGTGTCTACAGAAGACTATTCACGGCAAACCACAGGCTTAGTGATATACCCTATTGTATGATTCTCTACACTTCTTGGGTTTGCAGCTCGTGGCAAAAATATGGCTCATATTATGATTTTTCTACCGAAGCTATGAAATACGTTCTTTACCAAGTTGTAAAGTATATTTTCCGTACTACCACGGGCTTCTAACCGAGATATATATGTTTTCGTCGGTAAGGTCTACGTATTTCATGTGAAGTAAAAGAGGAGAAGAGTAATCATTAGATTGGTATTGTAGTAAAAGATAGATCGGTTGGAAGAAGAATTCCAGGGAGTGTACGCCACGGATAGGAGGTTATAAACCTCTCATCCGGGTAGTAGCTCTTTTGCCGTACGCTCTGGAATACCCATTCCAGCCGCTCTAAACATGATACACTTTGCGTCTTGCAAAAGTTCAGCCTGCAGCGTAACACGTTATCGTATAATTTATAGGAGTATACCTTGCAATATAGTGTACTGCTACTTAGACTATATATACTATCTATAGGGGTATATAGTAATATCCACACATGTAATATTTTTTTTCTTCCTTGTGTTCTATACCTATAGCCTTAGTAACGATAGTACAGTTGTAACGAATCCATTTAGTATACGTAGTTTTATAATGACAGTGTAATTACGATATAAGTTGTAAAAATCTAAATTAGTGGTTTTTGTAATGACAATATAATTACGGTCATAATTGTAGAGGTTCGAAATAGTAGTTTTTGTAATGACAATATAGTTACGATAACAATTATAAAGGTTCGAATTAGTAATTACTAGCCGCGGTAGTTTATAGAGGTTTAAATTAGTAATATTTAAAAGTGATAGTGATTATAATAGAAGCCTAATTGGTATAGTTAATGGATAGCAATATAGTTATTTATAGCATTATTTATTGTTTTTAACAGGGGTTTAATTGCGTAGGTACTATAAAGGTAATTATGTAGGGATGTAATTGCGCAAGTACTATAAAGGTAATTATGTAGGAGTAATTACGCCGTCGCGTGTTTTAGGTTAATATAAAAAGATATATCGCTATCGATTCAGGTAAAACTTTTTTCTTCCCCAATTTAAAAACACGTACTTGAAGTTAATACAAATCCCTATTTCAACTCAACCCAACCTCTATTTCAAATAACCAATCCAAACCGCTCAAATAGGTAGGTTACTTAATCAATACCTATATACTAACCTTACCTTAAAATAAATGCCGTGTAAAAACAGGTTCGCTAAACATCGTTTAATGTAGGAGCGCTGCCGCACCGCCGCCGCCTCTGCTGCTGCTACCACTACCATCGTTAGTAGCCCGCCCTTATCGAACATAATTTAATTTATAACTGCCTTCACCCTCGCTTCGCCATACCTCGCCGCCGCTGCCTTCCCGGCCCTTTCTTCTTTCGCCGCCGCCACCTCCCCTCCAATCCCGCTGTCCCTCGCTGTCGCCACTATCACGGTCTTATTAACCTTTACCGCTACCGCCTCCCCATCTCCCGCCGCCACCGCCACCGCCCCTTTTCCTCTTTTCCCCTCCCCCTTCCCCTTTAGCTATTGAGGGGAGGAACAAAAGGCTTTTAAGGTTATAAACCTTACCCTTTCCCCGTGGGGCCCCCTTGGCGTTGTAAACGTAACCTTACAAAACTTTATCGCGGTTTATATTTCCCAAATACACTTGTTTAATTGTTTTTAATTTCCTTATAAATATAAAACACGAAGCGGAACTACTTTACCGTCTAAATTTTCGTATTGCCAAGGTATATCGTAAGACCCTTTTAGCGCATAAAACGTTAAAAAAACGTATCCGGGTCCGTAACCTCGGGCCGTTAATAAACATACCTTACGTGTCGTATATAGCGTCCGTGGCCGCTGGTAAATCTATTAAAGATTGACACAAAAGCGGGGGTCGTTCGGTTCGTTATAACCGTTATAAACGAATTAGCAATGTATACGCCCCCATTTTGTTAGTCCTAAGGCCATAAGCCGAAGCCGTATTACGCGCCTACCGGTTTTATAGTAAAAACCGATTTCCAAAATCTTTTTCCCCAGAAAAACAATATTCGAAGCGTTCCAAAAAACAACTGCGCTTACAAATAACCAAAAAAAAACCGATACTAATTATTAGTAAACACCAACCGGCGGATTAAAAAGTCGGCGGCCGCTATTACCGCCTAGAAACGGGGTTTACGTATATATTTAGGCAACGAGTTTAACGACGTTATCACGCGTCGCCGTAAAGATGGTAACGAACCACTTACGCCTTTACCTAAGGGTATACAACCTAAGGCCTAAAGTTATGTCCTTACTGGCGCCAATAACGTCAATAGCGGTAATAGCGATAACGCTAATATAAAAGTAGAGGGCAATATGGAGGATAATAAAACCGGGACGGCATCGTCTTTTCCTTCTCCTTATAATAATAACTAGCTGCCCCTTGCGGTCGAACCGATGCGCCTGGCCATAATATAATATACTATGCAGTAATATAATTACTTTCTACAAAATTATCGTTTATAAGTGATAAATACAACTTAAAGTATACAAAAAAAAGTAATATGTTCAAAGTAGTATAATAAAGTAAATTAAAACAAAAAGGGTTAAATGGTAAAATACCCAATAAAGCTATAGTACGTAGGACGAAATGTGATTATATACTAGGGGCAACGCGAAATAGTAAATCCAAATAAAGGAAAATTCGTAAAGCCGGTGAGAATGTAGGTTGTAAACCGTGGTATAAACCTGAAAGCAACGTAGATATTATATTTCGGACCGCAGTATAAAACAAAACAAAAACGCAAAACAATATATACAAACCCTATTAAGGTTGAAAAACATTTGAAATAACATTAATGAACGACGTGCTTATCAATATAAACGTTTCCAATACTCCGTTCGAAAAAGCTTTGGTTATTACATCCATTGAGTTTGATTTTCCATCTATCTACCTCGTTCTCTAGATTTGTCCAAGTTTATATAATTTGCGTAAAGTTATAACATCGATTATTAAATGTTTTTCGTTCGTAATACCTAATTTAACCAAACATTTATAAAACGAAAAGAAGTTAATATATATAAGGAAAGATATAGAGCGTAAACCAAAGTAAAAAATAATTCTACAAACCGTTATTACCATAGTAATACTCGAATCGAAACATTTAACTATGCTATAGATTTTCGAAACCAAAACAGTTTGTATAACCGGCTTATATTTGGTATAGCTTTAATAAAATATGTTTTTACGAAATATTAAGCTATTCCAGACCGGTGTTTCGTTACCGAGTACCAAAATGAAGCTTATTTATAAGCTTTAACTGTTATTATTAGCGAAAAATCCGCTAATAGAAAAAAATAAGTATATTTTACGTATATACAACAGTACAAACAATAAACAGCGTTTTAAATTATACATTTACTATAAAAGACGCTTTTTAAACGCTTTATATACATCGTCCAATAAGGCGGTTTATTATTTTACGGCGACCGAAAAGTTAAATACCGCTTTTGATGAAGCTACTAGAATAACACAAACTCTATATACGCGTTGGTATTTTTATTCGTTGGCCTGTTTTATATTATTCAAATTATAAAGACGATTTCATCTAATCACCCTTTCTGTATAAGGCCTAAAACGACGTTTTAAAAAGTGATGATAACGTCATTCAAGTCGATTATATAGTCCTCCATTAAATACGTTTTAGGTTTCTACTTTAAGCCGTATTTTGAAAGGTTACCCTTTTTAAATAAGGAATACAACTATTTACACAGCGTTAGTATGTCTTCTGTCTATATACCCGTTAGTATAAAGCCCTCAAACCAGGCCGTTAAAACTAATAACCACAGGTTAAAAGTCGAACTAATTATTCAGAGTTGTTTCTTATAGTATTTCTAATAAGTGTTATACTAGTAAATACCAGTTTTAACTAGGCTGTAAAGTGGTTTTGGAATACGTAAAATCGTTTTAAATAAGTGGTATTTTCAAAATTTGTAAATATATCGGCGTAAATACGTCGTTTAAGTCGTTCCTTAAACTGAGTGTATACCTACATTATGTTACAGAGTTGGACATATAGGCTGTATGGTATATTAAGGAAGGTTACGAACGTAAAAATTAAACGGTGGCTGACTCGTTTCAAGGTAAGCGACTAGGTTATAATATTTTTTTTGCTATCGTCGTTATAACCTTTAACAATTAGGCAGGTTATTTCGTAAGGTTTTCCGGTTCTATACTTAATTTTGTAAACGAGGCAAGGAGGAAAAATTATATAAATACTATAAATCGTTCAATCTAATCTTCGAAAACAAAATACGCCTTAGTTTATTAAGATCGAAATTTTCATTTGGGTAAAATGTTCAAACGAGGAACATAAGGTAGTAATAATTCCGTGGTAGCAAAACTTTGGGCTAAACTCGCGATCTAATATCTTCTTTTAAGTAATAAATAACCCATGGTAAAAGTTTAGGGGCGTTTTTGAGGTTTCGAGTTAAAAAGGCGGTCTCGGCGACGAGGTACTAGTAGGGTTGGTATAAACGGGCCGTTTTCGTTTAGTAGGAGCCGACTGGAAATGTAATTCGAAAGGTGAGTTGAAACTGAAAATAGTTTGGAATTGTCGTTTTAGGGGGTATTTCGTCGATGATTTTATTCGGACTACGGCTTTAGGCCGTTTTTATCCATCCACTTTTTATACTTTTATACTATTGTTTAACGAAACGAATTCGAATCGTTTAGCAAGTTAAGAAACACATTATAACCTTTAAACCCGTCAATCTATAAAGAAACAGTTCATCCGTCTTTGGTTTTCCAAACCAAAACTTCGGATTATAATGGTAGGCTTAAAACGCCAGTGTTACTTAGGCTATCACTAATAGCTAACGTTTTAAAAACTTTATTTTTAGCCCATAAGAAACGTAATAATACCATGGCTTTCGCCACAGCATTCGCTCTTTACACAGTAATTAAAGATAGTACAAAGTTTGTATAAATCCTTAAGTAAAAACCAAGAACAAGAAACGTAAGTATAAACCCACTCGGATTGAAATTGTTGTTAACGGCGTTAACTGACATATGTAGGATTAATTTCCTAAAACTGATACCCCTTAGTCTTTTAAATAACACCATACATACTTTTTAAACGGTTTATAATACCTTTTACATTTACCAATACCCTATAGTGCTTTTACTAATATTTGTTTACATTCTTTGCCAGAAATACTAACCTTAATTCGTTATTTCATAAAGTCGAAGGCTATACTAATGGTATGAGTATCCCAGTCCACATATTTGAAATGAAAGTTTAACCAATAATTAACCAAAGTATCTCAATAATCTATAACAAAAACGCTTCGCGTAAACTTAATAACCCGCAAAAATGTTGCTGTGTCGACGACGTAAATCATTGACTAATTATTAAGATGTATAATATTAACAATTATATTGTAATTAAATTTTACATTGTTTCAAAATCGGAAGTTAAATCGCTATAGTGCTTATAATTGTAACTAGTATTTATAGCAAAACTTTTCGATAGCTTTAATTACATCATTTCCTATATTCGTATAGATTACGGCGTAAAGTAATCGTAACAAGTATTCTGTAGCCAGGTATCCGAATCGGAGGTATAGTATCCGTAATTCTGGTTACATTAAGTAAATAGCCTTAATTATACGTATTTCGGAGAAAAACCATAAGTGGCTGAATTTAAATTAAAACGGTACGAATACGTTATCCGAGGCGCGGATAAGCTGGTTGGTTATATTTTGGACCTTAATTCCGAACTTCTTTATATTAGCCAATAAAAGTAGGAATGGTATTTCGAAGTTCATTACGTAAAACTTACACTATTCGAATCTCGTATTTATAAAGATCGTCTCAAGTAAAAAAACTTTACCTTTACCCAACAAAACCTTTAGGTATTTTTTTTTCGGTTTAATCAAAACTATGAAAACTTTGTTACAAACACGTTGAATTGTCGTTTTCTGGCCGTTAGGACTTTAGTAATATCTGTATTAAGTATAATTCCCTGAAAACGGCTACCGTATATGTTTAAAAGTATAAATTGTAACGTTATATAGATATTACACACTTTGTCTACGTAGTTTAAGTCCGTAATACGTAGGGGAAAAAGCGTTTTATAAGCTTGTAAAAATACGTTGGGTGATCTCGTCTTTTTCGGCTATTAAATAAGTATTATTATCTTTAAAGCCTTTTTTTATGGAGGTAAATTTGTAGGGATAGGCGTTAAATCAATTACTTACACTTTCGTATTAAGCTACGTATATAACAAAATTGGCCTTTATCCGGCATTTAAATTTATAATCGGATTAAAACTTTCGTTTACTCCGGATTTTCTTGTGATCTAGGTGGTTAGTAAACTAGTAGCCAATCTTTCCATATACGATGCAACGCTTTTAAAAACTCGAGGGGCTTCGTATAACCTTTCGTAAGTATTACTATGGCCGCGGTACGTTTCGCCTATTTCCGTACGATCATCTCTATACCTTGTTATCAGGGTTTCTTCCTTGGTATTTGTACTTTATGCGTTCGTTTTACTTTTGTTATATTTTCAATGTTTGATTTAAAACGAGGTAAATAGTTTGGATGAGATTTACTTTGGTGATTTAGCCCTTGTCTTTAGTTTTATAGGCTACGAATACTAATTTAAGGCTCGATTATCGGTGTATAGATGTTTTAAGCG
Source organism: Anisogramma anomala (assembly GCA_038502455.1). Classification (NCBI taxonomy): domain Eukaryota; kingdom Fungi; phylum Ascomycota; class Sordariomycetes; order Diaporthales; family Gnomoniaceae; genus Anisogramma; species Anisogramma anomala. The sequence continues at coordinate 3,562,374 of JASMMZ010000013.1, read as the reverse complement.
ATATCCTAAAACTTGTATAAAAGGCTTCTAAGTTTTTTTAGGCTTAAAAGTATAAGGTTAAAATCTGGGTTTCCGCGGTATGCTTTTATTACTATTTATATAAATAGTTTATTACCCTTATTGTTGGAAAAGTATTACATGCAGTGCAGTAGATCAACTTTACTTACAGTAAAGTTGACTGTACTGCAAGTTAAGTGTATTGCTTTGTGTAGACTTACCGCATTAGGTATATGTCGAGTGCAGTAAGCTACACTTCACTCTAGGGCACGGGCTAAGCAATTGACCATACAAATTAAAGTGTAAACCGGCTAGCGGTTGGCTAAACCTATAACAATATATCCACCATCTGACCATGTAATACTACTGTTACTTCGACCAATTGAATAGACAACGTTACAACGTCTAAGGCCTACCAATACTAATTAGTACTTGCTTGCCTATTAGGTTAAACACAGATAAGCTAAGTAAAAAAAGAAGCTACTTTCCGGTTGTTACGCTTTATTACTACAGCTGCTAGGGTAGAAGAAATATTCTTGCGAAAGGCTTCTATTAGTACTGCGTTAGTCCCTAACGGCAGGAAAATAAAAAAGACTTTTTAGGTTGCTTTAGTCCCTAATGGCAATCTGGAAGTAAGCGACGGTATCGCTACTTAAAAACACTAATAAATCTTTATAAATCTTTTTTTTTAAAAAGAAAACGTTAAGATTAACTGTCAGAAGTCTAGAAGTTCAGAAAGTTGGCAAACGGCTAAGTTGATATTACTACGGGTGCTACTACTGTAAAAACAACTGAATACATACACCAAATAACCAAAATAAATAACCTTCGCATTCTACTACTAACAAACAACCTTCGACCTTACTTTTAACACTAAACCTTTGCCCTACCTTACTCTTTTTACTCCCCATACTACGCCAATCGTTAAGCTCATTGTTCCAAGAGAAAACACCAAGCTGTGTAAAGAAAGCCACGTTACGCGACCTTTCGCCAAGTCGCCAAGTTACTAAGTTTACACACAACTTTACGTTAAAACATCAAGTTTCTACACACAAGATTACCAAGTTCCTCACTTTACACTCTTATTAAGATGTCTGCTTCTAACGCCCACTTTGAAGTAATTACCGACCTTACCCGGAAAGAAGCAATTAAGGCACTCAGATACGTTTTTACTAAGTTTTACAATGACGCCCTTTAAACTTTGGGTGTTAAAGAAAATTTAATCGAAAAACACCTTACCAACTTCGTCGGATGCTTTATTGTTAAGTATAATACTAGCCACGACGCTAACTATACTTTTAGCAGATATCGCGAGGTTTTTAACAACTGGATAATTAATATATAAAAAACAATTTTAAAAGGGGTTAAGTTAGAACTTAGATCCGAACTAAAGGAACGCAAGATTTTCGTTTAAGTATAAGGCGCTACAATGTTAGCCCAAGCTATTTTCGACTTAACTCAATTTAACGAATTCCCTTAAAATCCACACCTTAAAGGAAAAGCTATTAAAAAACTTTACCAGCCTTATACGCGATTGAGGGGAACTTTAACCCACCTTTAAATAATTTAAACATCTTTATAAGCTGGCGATAAGAAACCAGTTGATTTGTTCGACAATTTAATACTATTACGTAATAGCGCAGAATACGCCCTTAAAAGTAGAAGAACCCGTATAACAAGGGCCGCCAACGCGGCCAGAGGTATTAATGTTGGCGCCTTATACCAATTAATTAAATGAGATTGTCATGCCTTTTAAGACCTTTCAATACCCATCGCCGTTCATCAATTTAATCGACAAAACCCTTAAAAACCTTCCCCTTTTAAATTCGCTTACACGTACAAGCCTACTACAAGTACTACTACAGGACTTTACCCCTTGAGCTAGGCGACTAACAATTACCACTAACACTGTACTTCGGAAACCCTAAGACTTAAACCACTAGGAAATACCATTTAGGATTGGAATGACTATCGCGACTTTCCTCTAAAACCTGTTAAAAAAGTTAATATTAAATACAAACTTATAACAGATTTCGCCAAATATTTTAAAAAAAACATGAAAAAACCAAACGGGAAGCCTTATAATCTCTTCAATACTAAGATAATGACTTTTCTCAATATCTGCAAAGGTATAAACGTCCTACCTTTTGTTTTTTATTTACTATTTCCCGAAATACTTACAGGTTACACCGAAAACTACCACTTAAACTTCTTAATTAACGTCACCACGTTTTGCAAAATTTATGATAGTATAAAGGATTATTTCGAGCACGACATTTACTTGTCGTAATACCATATTAAATGGGTTACTACGAGGTGGATTACAATAATGGTAAAAAAAAAGAGGAGGAAACTCCAATAGATGTGTTTAACCAGATGTTTAATAAGCTGATATTATGTCAAAAGGTAATAGGGAAAGCCTACGCTAGCAAAGCCACACTTCGTATAATAATTACGGGCGTTAGCGAGTTTGAATACGCCTTATAACATTCAAATGCTATCTGCGAAGGCTTTTTTAACTAGTTACGTTTCTCGTTTACCACCGTGATAGCCTGTATACCAAATTCGTTTAGTATATACTCCCAAGCTAGTAACTTCTTTAACGTGGATAAAGAGAATCTTGCGGTAGTTAATTACGTCTACCATAAGTACGGGCGCCTACAACGCCTAAAGTCTGGCCTACTAACATTGATCTTAAACTAGAGGTAATAGCCACATTAATTCAAATGAGGTCAAGTCTTAAGTAGAATTGTCAGTCGCCAACTCTATTGTTGTAATAGTGGCAAAAGATGTTAGATTTTTAACAAGTTTAGCTATTGGTTAACACGTTATTTCCCCGCCAAGAGTAATAACTAGAAAGTAATATACCATACTTAATACCCTACTATTTAAAAATAAAACTATTTAGATCAAATTGCAAACGTTAAAATCGATAAGATAGTTAATATTATCGCCAAGGTTCCTAAACAGATTAAGTGGCATGAAGATACTATTCCTGGTACGGCCTAATAACTAGTCAACTACGCCTTCTTATACCGTTTGAGTGGTAAAAATACTTACCTTTACCTTAATTAAACCCCTAACCCCTTATATACTTTTAACCTTCACGATAATTATGCGGACTATACGTTTTAAGGTATTATGTTATATACAGGAGCGGTAAGGTATTTAATAAGAGGCTATTTGAAGTATCTAGCATTGCGAGGGGAAAACACTATAACTATTGAAATTAACTATTACGATACAGGTAAGGTTAAAGTTAGCTTTGGCCCAGGTAAATAACTATCTTTACTATGGATAACAGTAGTTTAAACTGTTGTAAAAACGATTACGTTCTATATTCTCAAGTCCCCTAAATCTTTTCTATCTTGTTTGGAAGATATAAAAACTCTCAGTCTGAACGTTAATATTAACGTAGACGAACTAGTTAAGAACGGCTAAAGGTTTCCACTCGCTTTTAAGTAGGGGCACTTATAATTTCATCTTTAAAGTCCGGAAGCAGTAGTGTTAAACCTAACGGAGCCGGAGATACGTTAATTATACCGGTGTTTCAACCACACAATTGTTAACAAGCTATATAAAGTCCTGAAATCTGTAGGGTATAACGATGTGGAATACTTTACCCTAAAAGCTATTAAAAGGCTATGTCACTACTGCTAAATGTATGACTAAGTCCCTAGAGATTTAAGTTTACACTAAAAGATAATAAAGGCTTTGATTTCGAAATTTTTGTTAATGTGTTTTACTTAAATAATAAGTCTATTCTTCATGTCGTTGACTTTGTAACCTTTTTTCATGGAGCTAAATTTCTGAAGTCCCTTTCGGCAAAAGATACATGGGAAAAGTCAAGAATTTTATAGATTGATACGTACCTAAGTCCACCTAAAGTCGTCGTTTACGATACTGGTATCAACTTTGCGATGGCAGAGTTTTAAGAGGATACCAAGAAAATGGGTATTTAGTATAAACATGTGTTTGTAGAAGTTTACTAAAGCATTGTAAAGGCTAAAATGGCATACGCCTTACTTCGTCGAACGTATAATATCTTTACGTTAGAGATTAAAAGCTTGACGAATCCGGAGGCACGCCTACAAATCATAATGAAAGGCCTTAATGATACTATGTTCCCTAACGGTTTAGTGTTAACACTTCTAGTCTTTGAAATATACCTACGCCTAACGAGTAAATCTCCGCCCTCAGCAAGTACTTAGAAACGTATCGCGACCTATAGCAAAACTTTAAGAGAATTACGAATAGAATCGGTATGCCGCTATATAAATGACGCCTTGATTACCAAAAATAATTTATTAACCATCGACGTACTTACCTCGTTATTATATGGTAAAGTCCTTGTATAGCGGGAGCCAGGAAAATAAGGAAGCCCGTATAAGATATTAAGTATTACAAACTCCAACGTAATTATCGAAACTGTTAAAGATTATGTAAATTTCCGAATTAATTAGGTTAAGCCTTATATTAGGGATATTAAAGACGAGGATCCTTGAGCCCTTTGAGCTAAACAACCGAATCAATACGGACCTCCTTTACCTATAATCGATAAGCCAATAAAATGCCGCTAGCGCGGATAACCACTAAAGGAAAAAACGGTAAAGAAAAGGAATATATACTGTGCCACATTTACAATACTACTTAGGTAAGTAAAAAAAAGGATAACGAAGATTTAAAAGTAAAGCTTAGGGTATAAAGAATTATCAAAACCTCTGGTAGACTTTTAGAGAAAAGCAACAAGATCAAAATAGATGGCTTATTAATTCAAAAAGTTATATAATTCGTACCGAAGACCGACTTTAATCTTTAAGACCTAAACGTTACGATTTTCAAGTCGAAGATTATCTACGAGGTTAAAGGTAAGACTACGGAGAGGCTGTACGAAAAATCACGATTAATAGCTTGAAGATACAGAGATAAACATTAGGACTGGATCTTTACGCAGTCGCCAATGATTTAGAAAATTATCTAACGTTTAGTGATTGCCTTAGCAGCGAGTTTACTAGCTAGGACCGAAGACAAGTTTATATTTAATAGCCGTAATATTATGTAAGCCTATAAACAGTTAACAACGGATTTATAAAGAATTATACTATTAAAACTGCCTTAGAAACTACGTGCCATTTACCTATTAGGAATGTTAATACAGTGTATTAATCCATTATATAGATTAGATAAAGCAAATATTTACTGGTTTTTAACATACCATTCGCATTTTAAATCCCAGCTAACGATAAAGCATTTAATGTATAATCAGTATTTATTAGTAACGTAAGAAAGGGACTTCGGTATAGTGGGTATGTAAATTAACGATATTACTTTCGTCGGAATGGCTAGCTTTATAACACTAAAATAACAAGCGATCTAGAACTCCAAGTTTTGAAATTTTAAGCCGGTAACGAGGTTGACGGAAAACAACCAACTTAACTTTAATAGATCTTTAATCCGTATGCTTGGTATCGATATCGGCTTAAACTTTGCCAAAAGAGCTAGGGCGCTGTTTTAGCTATAATTAAGAAGACAAATGAAACCAAGGCTTAACGGTACCTAAAACAACAGGCTCAACGTAATTATATTACTACCTTGTGCAAACCGGAAGCCTTTTACGATTTATACATTGCGGTACAAATATAAATACCAACGGATAAAGACTTTGACGGCTGAATAAAGAACTTGAGTAACAAATACGGAAGTTGGACCGCAGGATTAATATGGTTTCAATCGATATTTTAAAGATAAGGCTAATTATTTTCACAAATAGGTTTTTGTAAATAATATCGACTTGTTTTCATTAATCGACTTTTTGATAACCCTTATTAATAAAGATAGGTAGGAAGACTAGTTTAACATTATTGGCAACTTAATCTATCAGACCTTCGTTAAGTGTAAAAGGATAATACAAAGCATATTAGCTTTGAAGGTTTACGGTATAATATCAGGTTTCAATGTAGGTATAGTAGTGTGGAAAACCCTTAAAATTATTACCAGACAGATAAAGATTCCTCTTATCCCGGTGGTAATTTTTACTGATTCGAGAAGTTCATTCGAATACCTTTTAAAACTCGGGACTACTAGTGAAAAACGCCTTATAATCAACACAATAGCACACCGCAAAGCCTACTAATGGAGGGAGATTAAGGAATTCCAATAAAGTAATTGAAAAAACAATCCCACCGACACTATGACGAAAATATCACCGAACAGAGCCTTGAAAAGGTTTGTAGATGACAACAAGCTATCTATACGACTCGAGAGCTATGTTAATAGACTGCTTAGATAGCCCGGATCACGTAAAGATGGGAAAGGATATGCCGGAAAACTGGAAGATTGTTAGGGGATTAATGATAGCTTATTTAAATGGCACGGTTGAAGTGGAGATTTATAAGTGAAAGCTTGTAAAGATTAATAGTGAAATAACTTTTTATGGGAATCGATGAATTCGGACCTTGAGGCAACGGAGCAATTAAGTTTAAATAAGGTCAATTTGTTTGCAAATGAGTGCAATTCAGTATGTAATTCAACTAGAATTAACAGGAGTCTGACGAGTTGACGAGGAGGTAATTCAGTGGCAACCGGAAAAGATTGATCAGCCACACTGGCGGCTGCGTGCACAAACTAAAAAGCTGCCAGTGTTGAAATAGTATTATATATAGTGTAATAGGTCAACTTTACTTACAGTAAAGTTAACTGTACTATAAGCTAAGTGTATTGTATTGTGCAGACTTACCGCATTAGGTGTAAGTCGAGTGCAGTACGCTGCACTTCACTCTAGGGCACGGTCGAAGCAATTGACCATACAAATTATAGTGCAAACCAGTTAGCGGTCTATCAAACTTAAAACAATACATCCACCATCTGATGACGCAATATTACTGTTACTTCGACCAATTGAATCGACAACGTTGCAATGTTTAAGGCCTACCAACACTTATATTCCGGTTCAAGAGCCGTTTAATACTTTCTAAACTTAGTTAATATGGTTGTAAAAACCTTTTATAAGTTTTCATTGGCGTTTTATTACTAGGATTTTACATATTTCCAAGTAATATTAATCTAATCCTTATCGTAAAACTCGTACTTAATATCAGTATCGGAATAAGATTTTGAACGGTTATAATACTTTGTAAATATATTTACCTATGTAAGGTAATATATATATTATTTTAAATCTTTTCATAATATATCGGGTAGAATGATATCAAACTAGTATCATTTGATATCTAGTCTTCTATATGTGCTAAGTATAATACATATTTCATTATCGAGTATATCGTATGGTTTACCGTTATAGTTTTTATCCCTATCCTAAAGTCTAACGAAGTTGGTAAGCTTCATAGGGCCGTTTATATTAGTGGAACAACGGTGCGGAAAAAAATTACGGTAGGGGTCGTAATTGACGGGTATTGGTTTGTATGGTACGTATTAACGTTTTATGCCGCTCATCGTTCCTTGAAGCGAGTTGTTTTTGGTGTTTCGGCCGTTTCCGTTATAGCCGAACGGGGTGTTAGCTGTATTTGGAAATTGGTTTGGTATTTGGTTTTACTTTACAGTATGTATCGGTATAGGGCTGTATTGTATACGTGTAGTAAATGAGGATTGTAGCCGTTTTTTTTTCTTTTTTTTTTTTCGAGATTTGTGTTTCTAATTTAGGATTCGGGTATAGCATTATGTCGTTTCATACCTTATATTCTTATTTGTCGTTGTTTTGTTTGCATATCCTTTATCTACTGTTTTTTATATTCCGTTAGGTAATATTCTTTCACAAAATCTGTTTAATATATTTTTATACTTTTCATTTGGTAAGTCAATAAGTCTTGTTATTTCGAATCAGTCTTTCATAAGGCGGTCATTTCTGCCTTTGAAGGTATTAATACCTTTATTTCGCCGTTGAATTCGTAAAGCTTTGATAATAAAGGGGTTATTATTGGCTATATGCCTAACTTCCAGTTCGGAAATCTTTTATAGAAATTATTTAATATATCAGGTCCTTAGGGTTTTTCTTCCTAATAACGAAAGATTACGATTAAGATATACGTGTTTGTCGTATATAGGTTTAGTTTTTTAACTGGTGTATTAATAGTATTATCTCAAAAACTCAGGTCTGTTTTGTGTATTATAACTTTTCTAATTCCTATATATTCGACCAGAAGGTCGAAGTAAGCGTTGGTTCCCTCTGGTGTTGTTTGTGTTAGGGCGATAGTTATTTCTATATATACCTGGTATGTTAAAGCGTTGAAAATTGGTGATTTCGCGTTGTAGTTAGGAGTTGGGTACGTTTAAAAGTATGTAAATGCGTAAATGTAAGAAAAATAGGGTATTTGACGCTTAATAAAATAAATGAATTTCAAATAATATGTAAATAAGACGTAACTATAAACTAAGCAAGCGTTTTAAATTAGCTTTACTAATATTTCGTAACGTTATACTAGTTAAGTAGTTCAAAAAACATAAACTTTATAAGAACTAAATTCAAAATACATTGGGCGAACGAGGAAAGACGGATAGGAAAAATGTAAAAAGGGGAAAGTAAATGTGGGTATATAGAGGTGTATTATGTGGTACAGTGTATAGGTCTTTATTCGTGTTTAATAAGCGGTTAGAATTATTTTGTCGTAGTCGCTTTTACTAAAGCGAGCGGTTTGATTGTTTCTTTTATAGCCGTTTTTGGGTTTCGTAAGCGATTTTGATACTGTATTCGTAATCTCTTTATGTTTTGTAAAAGGGTTAGATATTGAGTTTAAATTGGATGGGTCCTAACGAAGGGTTTTGAAACTGAATGGTTTTAACTTACGTGTCCTGATACGTAATAAAAAGTTTTTGAAAAAGTACCTGTGTACGTAAAAATGCTAAACAAAGGTTAATAGCAGTATAACGGAGATTTGAATAGATAAAGAGCCAAATAAGGGTTGATAATATCGTATTAAAGTCATTCTGTTTAAAGTTATTTAACTTTTATAATCTTTGTAAATATCCTGTGTAATTCTTGTAAAAATATAATGTTCAAGTACAAATAGTTGGGAGCGCTATAGTATCCCATTATAAGTATTTAACTTGTATTTGTATCTTCTTTCTTAAGCTATTTGTAATCGACCGAATCGGCTACTGATTAGTATAGGTAAGGTTTTTGCCTATTTTACGCAAAGTAAAAGAGTAGAAGAGTAATCGTTAAATTAATATTGTAGTAAAAGATAAATCGGTTGAAAGAAGCATTTCAGGGAGTGTATTCCACAGATGGGAGGTTATAAACCTCTTATCCGGGTAGTGGCTCTTTTGCTGTGCGCTCTGGAATATTTATTTTAGACTGTTCTAAGCATGATGCATTTTGCACTTTGCAAGAGTACAACCTGCAGCGTGACTCGTTATCGTGCACTCTGTAGGAGTGCACCTTGCAATATAGTGCACTGCCACTTGGCCTATGTATACTAACTGTAGGGGTATATAGTAATATCTATAGTTTTATACGCCCTTTACTCTTTTAGGGCTATTAGATCTTCTATGCAAGTAAGCGTTCAGCGGGGACTAAGATAGCCGTGTAACATAGCCCGGCTAAGGCTGAAGTTTTCATATCCGTATAATATTATGGGTCTCCAAGCTATAGGAATCCTTAAGGCCTTAATTAGAAAGCTGGATTAGGGTTTCATTTCTGGTAAAGGTTTTTATTTGTATTTCCGTTCTATAAATAAAGGTTATATATAGCGGTGGACTTTTCTTTATAAGTATATTAGGTTAAAATCTCCCGTCGAAAAACACCTAGTAGTGCCTATCGTCTTTCAAGTAGCTCGTAGATAAAATTATATATATATGGTCCATATTTGTAATTAAGTCAAGTTTATCGCACGTAGTAAGAACTAATACGGTTAATTATAAAGCCTCAACAGAATTTAATAAATGCGTACAATATACTGCCCGAAAATTGGCCACAGGTATTTAGAATTGAGTTTTTAACCTTATATAATTGTTTAGTTCGTGACAGGGCTTTCGTAATAGTGTTCAACAGATCATACGTTTCGACTTTGAAACAGAAATTTTCGAATAGGGTAGTTGTTGTGGGGTAGGAACATTCAAGTTGCGAGCCTTCTCGCCAGTATATGTATGTATTTTCACATTAGCGAGGGTTATACTGTACTAGATATATAGTGAATACTACTTGGTGATAGAAAAAATATATGTATCCTCCAATTACGATTAAAGGTAATCAAAAAGAAGTCGTAAGCTTAAATACAGGTTAAGCAGTACCTTTTATATAAAAGTTAGGAACTTACGTATTCAACTAAATCCGGACCAAAGTTTGGAAAATAGCGATATATAAATCCTTTTTTACTTTTCCATTTATTATCTCAACGTTGATTATATGGATTTTTAACAATGAAACACGGATCTAGTTACTTTAAATCATACCATCAAAATTTTATACGTTTTAAAACGAAAGAACATTATACTCTGTATGACGAAAAGCGAGGTTTTACTTGTTTGGTACATTACTTAGCCCTTTAAAAGATTTGGAAATATTGACTACGACTCCAAAAAAAAAAAAAACTGAAAATAAACAGGTATGCGAAACCTATATAAAAAGTGTCCTTTTTAACCTTGTGAATTTATAGCCTTTTACACGCGTTACAAACTATTTTTTCTTTATATATATATATATATAATCTGAAAAATGTGTGTTTCCTGACTTCCAGTAATAATAAAGTTTTATGCGCGCTTGCGTTACTTACATTTCATGCCCATCAACTCTGATAACCACGAGTAAAATTCCAAGTATATCATTAACAACTGACTAAAGGATTTACACCATTATTCATTTTACAATAACCGTTACCAAAGCCTTTATAACCGCCGTTTAACGAACTTAACCTTATTGACTAGTGGAGATAAAATTAGGAGAGAGATTAGAGGCAGCGGTAAACCCGGCAGCGAAGGGTGTAGTAGGAGCAGCAATGAGGTAAAAAGGTACGGGTTATTTAGGGATAGATCCTGCATCCCTATTACTAATTTCGTTTTCGCAGCTGCCGTTGATATTAGCCACAGCTCCGATTCTACCGGTAACGGAGCCCCGTTGCATTAACAATACCGTGGTTATAGCCTTGGATGCGCTACTTTCCATCGCTTTAATAGAGGTGTAAAGGGGCCGCCGTAAGGCGGTTAAGCGCACGAAAGGCGCCTCTTCCGCGATGGCGGCGCGTTAAAAGGCCAACGACTCGGCGGTGTTAATGGCAACAAGAATATTCTTGTATTTACATTTGGTTACTATTGCTTATTAATATTAAATCCTTTTCAATAAAATGGACTATTATATTGAAGCTTTTATGTAAATAATGACGATATTTAATGTACAAGTTTCTCCCGTAAACATATACCCTATTATGAATCCTTATAAAAAACGACTATACGAAATCTATACAAGCTTATTCTCCACTAGTAAAAGTGAAGTAGTTAAGCGTCACTTAATCTAAGAAAAAAGGATTAAAATTGGTAGAAGGAGGAAGTGGAGTCGTTTAAGGTATATTTAACCCGTTGAGAAATCGAGGGGGATGTTACGCGAGCCCGCGCGCTATGTATTTTCAAACTTAATACTCGTCATTTGTATAATAATGCCACTATCTCTATTGGCATGAGAAACCTAGTAATCAAACACTATATACAAGGACAAGAAAAGATATATAAATGTGGTTACTGATTTATGTGGTAATTTATTATTATATAGGGCAAGTTTTAAAATCAGAAGTTGTCCTTTTAAAAGATCTCTTTGGTTTATTCTATGAACGCGACGCATGGACTACCACGCTCGTTGAAAGGTTTTTGAACAACAACTCCACTATTACTAACAATATATACGCCTTATAAATGAACGTTTAACTTCTGCCTTTTGCACGAGCTACGCTTTTTCATTTATACTTCATGTTGCCCTTTTCTAAAAGACCTATACAATAGAATTATTGACGCAAGCAGGCGGAAGAAAAGGATTGAAAAGGACGCGTTTCTCGGCTTGACCAATGTTACAATTTACAAGCCTTTAGGTCTCTAAACTATAGGGTATCTTAAAGTTTTGATTGTAGGAATAGGATGGAGACCTAGGAGTTTTGACAGGCCCATGATGAACCTAAGCTTCAATTCCTACTGCCGGTATCTACAGAATTATTTCGTAGCAGCTAGTGTTTCACTATTTAGATGGCACTGCCCGATGATAGTAAAATCAAACGAAAATGTCGATAGTCTTAAGACAAAAAGTAAACCGAAGTCGCAGTTATTTCAAAGCTACATTGCCAAAGGGTAAGCCGATGCAATTAAGGTTGAAGATATTCAGCGAAATCCTATAAAACATAATGGTCGCCTTCGATATGAAAACCAATAAACATTTAACCTACTACTTGAATCCTCCTTAACCGCGGTTGATATACTAACTTTAGAAATAATAGCTTAGTATAAACACGACAACAGAAACGATATCTATTAAAAAGTGGTACTAGAGAAGCCCGTATGTCGTACGAAAAAAATCCTTCACAGAACAGCGCGAAATTTAAAGCTTTCGCTATGAAATCTTCAATATAGACCAGCTCTAATATAACCCGATCTAACCGAAGTCTTAAATAACGTAAGTGAAGGGCGTTAATATTCGAAAATGGATTGGTAACTAAGTAAAAGAACTTTATACTGGATAATACAGACGGATTATTATATTTCAAAATGTTAGCTGAACCTTAGCTACTGGTAATATATCAAAGTTCCGACTTATTGAAAACGAAAGAAACTGTAATTATGTACCTATCGGTCGGTTTCCCGTAATTTATCATTTAACCTCAAAACGTTAATTGCACAAGAGTTTAACATTAAAAAAAACCGTTATTAGATTATATAAAAAGATAGCTGAGGTAAAGTTCGGTAATGTTTAATATGTATATTATATGTAATACTAGGGGGAAGGTGAGGACTCAAGGGGTTGTGAAGTAAAAATCCATAAACCCTATAGTTAACTTTCAACCTCGAATTCATATCATTTTTCCTATTGAAAGCCCTTTGAATTAAGGTAATTAGACTTTAATAACACATTACAAGTCGTATGATTTATATAAGATGGTAGTAAAGAAGAGATTTAATAGATTGACACATATTATAGAAAAATATCAACTGGATTATACTTAAAATTAAAGGGGACTCAATATTGTAGATAAAAGATGTTACAAAATCCACAACGAATAGCTTAAACGATCTTCTGCTATATTATTCGTAGTTAGGACTTTAGGGATCAAAATTTTATAATATAATACGAGTTATAATATATTGTAATCTCTGAGAATAAACTAGAATTAAGGTGACAAACTGTTATGCATAGAATTGTAATAAAAATTTTGATTACTTAATTTCGTTATTACGGTAACCTTTAATTAACGTTTCATCTTTAGGAAAACCTTTAAAAGTGAATACTTATTGTAAAAAATGTAAAAGGGCCCTATTATAAATTTTGAATACGCCTTGAACAGATGGATCATTATGTTGTCAATCCTAGTCGCCGCGAATTATACATTTATGGTGTTACGGCAAACCTTTTCATTCATGATTTAGATACTTTAAGAGACCGTATATTCGAGCCCGTAAAAATATTTTGAAAAGTGGTTGGTAATATTGCTGTTAATTGAAAATATATCAAAATATTCGTTCATGGAACCCATTTTTATCAACAGGCATGGAAAAAAGAATAATCATTTACCTGTAGTAGAGGAGCCCATAATGGAAAGGGAGATTTATATTAGTTGATTATTTCATAAACATTTTGAAGGTCAGCGGCCCGTTCATTTTCGTTAAGTAGCCACATATTTATATTACCTTTGTGAAACAAAACTTATATTCGATGGAACCGATATCGCATAAACGTAATGAGTTATTTTGCTTGATTTAATGTCGAAGCCGAACGATTTTAGAAATTTACTACTTCACTACTTCAACGTAAGTTATAAAGGGTTTGTTAACCGTGTCTAGAATATTAACGTATAATTGAGCGAAAACTCTTATCCAAACATCTACGGAGGCCACGTTTGTAATTTCGGCCACAGGTGGCGAAAAAAGCGATCCCAATAACATTTAGGTTACCAAACTTCAATAGGCTTATTTTAGATACTTGAATACGTATAATAGGCGTAATATAAGACCCGCGAGACAAAATGATAGTTAATTATACTTTATGAACGAAACCGTTGTCGATGTGCAAGCGTTCAATTAGGAAAGTTCCGGTAATATTAACAAAGGTAAAGTCGAAAAAATATTTTAAAGGGTATATAAAAACCATAATTTCGCCTTCAAAATGTATATCTGTCGAGAAGACCTAATAATTTCAATTTTGTATCCCACGTATATTATCTCAGGTTAGTTTTATCCGTCTACACATAAAGTTAAAATTCTCATTAATGATACTTTGGAACCCATACACTTCATTGAACATCTCCATTACCATAATCTTTGTAGATCTATCCCCTTATAAGTTCAATATATCGATCTGGTTAACATATAGCTATGAGAAGTTCTTTTTGGGGTTCGATAGAGTTTATATTATAAGAAATAACACTCTTTGAAATATAGAAAAAGACCTGGAGCTTCGTCGTAAATAGTAATTCGTGTTAGGATTCTACTATAAAGACAAATACTCCGTAGTTTCGAACGGAAGAAGAAATCTAGACCTTAATGTCTTTATATTAAAGTTTCATCATTATCCTTTCTACAATACTAAGATTTTTATACGTTAATAACGTTGATTCCCATATTAATACATCCTACAAATGACACTTAATATATGATGTCTATGTTTACTACATTTACCCACATAATTATAAACCTTATATTTATTCTCGGCGTTCGAAAACATTTAGTCGTTATATTTGAATTCGAATCAAATATTCTTTATATGTGATAGTATTAGGATTAGTCTAGCTCGAAATGAGTAATTTTTTTAATGCTTTGGATCTCTCTAGTCAGAGAAATTCACAGGAACCTACTAGTTGGTAAAAGCTATAAAAATAGAAGGGAAATCGAATATAAACGTAGTGGATTTTAATATTAAAACGATCCTATTATATTAAACTTTAATCGAAACAATTGAAATGTATACAATCCGGTTATAAACGTTTTCAAGGGTTTGGTATTAGTTTTTATACATTGAAAAGCTTGATTACTTGTTAAACGGATTTTAGAACATTATCTTCGTTTTATTCGTTGAATAAATATTGTTTTTCGCTGATAAAATTTGGTTTTTAAGTTTCGAAAACACCGGGCTTTTTATAAAAGTAACGGGATCTCCAATATTGAAACCCTGCACACCCGGCATTTCTAAAACGTTTTTAGTTTCATTTATCGAATCTGTTACGGGTTCAAACAAAGAGGTATTATAATTTCAAGTTGATTCAATATGCGAACCAATAATTCCGGTGGACCCGAAAACGAAAACGGGAAATATGAGACGCACTGCGCCTTTATTCACGAAATATTATCGTATACTAATATAATAGAGCCTGGTTTCACAGCCCTTTTTTACCTGGCAGGGGTTTGTTATAGCGGGGAGAATTCAAATAGTATTTTTAATTAAAACCTCTACCATTATTGTTGCATTGTAATGTATTGCAGTCAAAGTTTCAATTCGTTTAAACTGACTCCCTAGAATTCAAATATACTTTACTATATTTAGTTTAAAAGTCTTTAGGCATTCAACGTCTATTGAAATGACAAGTTCACAATCGTTATTATGTTAAGTCGCTGGTTCATATACTCGCGAAATGTATTTGGTTTCCTGAACCGTATAATTGGGATATTATACCGAACGTGCATGAGGTAAATTAATATGTTATTTCAAATCATCAATATCGTAAAATCAAACCCAATACCGTTTGTGCATCGCTTACATCCGTCTGCTTTTACGAAAAAAACGAAAAATTTCAACGAATTGAAAAACGAAATAATTTAAATTATCAATCCCATATGAACGTTTTATTCTATTATTGATGTGTATACATCTATTTGTGTAATTTCAACCTTAATAGTAATATTTTCAACTATTTGTCAAATTTAAATCGGGGTTTTTAAAAAGATGTATAAATCACACGAAAACCCCGTTCTATCGCTTAGATATACTAAGATTAGTAAAACGTGACACTGGCAACCCCGAATAGGTAAAGGAGTCTAAGTATCGTTTCCTTAAAAAGGCCTGATTTTAAAGATGATATCGATGTAGTAGATAATTTACCCTGAAAGGGTCATTTCCACCTAGTTAATAACGGACAAATATCATTATTTGCGTTTGAATAGGGTGTATTGAAGGAAATAATTTTCGAAGTCAAGGTTAACCCCTCTTGAAACCCTAATACAAACCTGTAAGTCAGTTTCTTCCACCGCCTTTTAAGGGGTGGTATATTAAAAGGTATAGTATTTCGAACGGTTGTAAACTAAGCTCTATAGTTTTGATGCAAGGAAGAAGAGGTTTTTCATAATCTAAAGGAAACCAGTATAACATCACGACTTACTATAAAAATCTATATAATCCCTTATATCGTAAAAAGTGCTAAAGCAACGTAAAGTGTATGGGGCGGGGAAACCTAACATAAAGAATCAGTATGTTTATTGGGGAAGTCGATACCGTAAATTAGTTCAAAATAGTAGCGAAAAGTGTACTCAAATTACCGTGGACTCGTTTATATTATTCTAGGAAGAAAAATCATAATTGAAAGTCTGGGCCTCTGCTCGCGATATTATTAATAAACTACGCTGCGATAAATGACATTCAAACACAGTATTTAGTAAAGTTGCGATCGTTGAAACGAGCTAGAAAGGAATTAATAGTCTGCTTATAATCCCAGTATATGGATTCTAGAACTTCCAGGTCACGCCTTTATGCATTGAGAACTTTGTGAAAGGTTTTAACGCTAAAGATTTGGGGTTGGTGTACAGTTGCATTCTTTTATGCTGGAGATAGTCTCATTTACTAGCGCTTTTGGAAGGGTCCTTAACCTTTCTTTAAATTTTATAGGTTCTTTATAGGGGTTCAGAGGATGCGTGACGTTAATTTGGCACCTTTAGCGTTGGATATAGCAGGAGGTATTTAAACAGATTTTTTTGGCCATTTTATAAAATCGTGTAAAATTCTGGTGGCAGCATTAACAAATGTAGGGGCTGCCAATAAATTTGTCAGAAATAATAAGTATAAAATAAAGTGTTACTAACTACCCTTTTAGCTCACGGGTTCTTCACAATACCAATCGTTCGAATTAAAGTACCAAAAACTGGATTACCGAGTTTTAGTAACCTAATTGTTAACGGAATAGCCTTTTTTCCACCCGTAATCGAAATTATGAACGCGGCTCTCGTATATAAATAGGTAGGCGGTTTCGCTCAACTATTTGTTAACGCTCTATACGTGTTCGTCAAACCCGTTATAACCTACGTTAAACTTGTGGAGTAGTCGACTCCTAAATTCGAACAGCTTCGCTATTATACTAGGAAAACAAACACGATATGTTTACGCGGCATTGGGTTTTTTAAACATAGGAATTTATTTATAAAAGTGAAACAAACTCGAGAGGGTTAAAGACGGATATATTTTAACCGAGTTTTAGACTTCACAAAGGTTCATAAGATAATAAACTAGCATAAATATTCCTTTTTATTACGGATTCTTTTTTTTAAGTAACTATGTACTTCATTTTCAAAACCTATTGGTAAACTCACATTTTATCAAAGAATTTTTTTAACAAACTTTCTGTAAACAATTATATCGTTAAAGATTATTTAAATGATTCTGACGGGTTTAAATTGATCATGCCCTAATATATTGATGTTTTCAATAGTGAAGTATATCATTATACTATTGATATAAGATATACCCTCACTGTGCCCAAAATACAATGATCCGTTTACTAAAAGTGTACTTGGAATCTATAAGAACTCTTTTTCGTATATTTCATATAAAGTGGTTACATTTAGGGTTTATTAATATAACGTTAATAGAGAGTGCTAATAGTATCTAAATGAGGTCATTGTGACTTCTTACGCCCCTTTTTGTACAGGCCTATCGCCTTAATTCCGGTTTTATTTAAAGGACTTAAATGTATTGTTTTCTGAAGGTTATCATAGCCGTTAATTTCCCGAGGCTCAATTGACGATTCATATAGTGGCGGTACACTTGGGCGATCCGTTACAGACCTTGTGGCGTCATTTACCTACGATATCGAGTCCGCTCCAGAAAAGGATAAAATCGTGTTAATTTCTTTTTTTGATATATAGGGAGTTTTCAACGTCATTTTTTTTCCAAAAGTTTTATATAGAATATTTAGAGTTTAGGGTGTTACCAAAGAATATTCATATTGATTAAAGGATTTTCATTCAAAAAGGTAGTAAGATTTCAATATTAAATAGCGATTATAAGGTTTACTGATCCTTATTGCGGAACCATATAAAGATCTCCCTTTTACACGGTGTTATATATAATTCATATACGGGAACTCGCCAAGTTTTTTGTTGTTTGGATTTTAATTTATATTGGCGATGTTTTATTCATGCGGAAATTAAACTTGAGAAACATTGACGTTGAAGGAGTGAAAAATGACTTGTGGAAGACAAACTGATATGTAAATAATAAGCGAATTTTCTTACTGGAAAAATATAAACTTGTTGATAGGCCTTGCTTAATAAGCCTTTAGAAGTTTCAATGTTGTCGATTCGAATCGGTGGTCGAAGTAACAATAGTATTGCATGGTTAAGTGGTAGATGTATTGTTTTAGGCTTGTCAGATCGTTAGTTGGTCTGCACACTAATTTGCGGGGCTAATTTCTTGGCTTATGCTCTAGTCTAAATTAGTTACATACTGTACTTGATTTTATAGTTAATATAGTAAACCTAAAAACAATAAACTTAACTTGAATTAGATACAGTTGCCTTAATTGATAGTATAGTTGACTGACTTCATTGTAATTACTACTATTTTAATACTGGCAGCTTTTTATTTTGTGAGCATATATTATTGTAGTCGGCTACTCATTTATGGTAGCGTATGAAGTGCTTCCTTGTTGACCGGCCAGAACCCTATGAATTTCGCAATTAAATTAACTGCAATTACCTCATTCTATGTTACTGTTCCAAGTTCCGATTTTATTAACTTCTATATACAGGTTTTCCGCCATAGATATATGTAGACCTCCAACTTAATCTTTCTAATGAATTAGTTCGTATTTCATTAATAAGTTTAGCCGTGTTAATAAATTCGTCAGCTTGAGTTTACTGACAGTTTATCAGTTTACTGGGGTACCTTTGATTCCCTTTCTACTCGTTGGCATATGGTTTGAATTTGTTGAGTGGCTTGTTAACGTAGCCCTCGATGCGTATAGTCAACTTGTTATTCTTTATAAGCCTTTCCAAATCCATATTAAGCGCCGATTTCGTTATGAAATTGATTGTACTGTCCTTATTATTAATTTATCCAAATCTCGGGATTTTACTGCTTTAGTAGGCTTTACGGAGTGTTATCACCTTAATCATAAGGCGTTTTATTTTTCAAAAAGTATGTAAACAGACTTCTCAAATCGGTACATATTATAACCGTGATAGGTAAAATCTTTAATTATTTGATGACGATATTGAGGGTTTTCCATATTGTCGTGTCTATGTTCAAACCGGTTATTATACCGTAGATTTTTGAAGTTAACACACTTCGGGTAATCCTTTTATATTTGATAGAAGTCTAATGTATTAGGTTTCCGGTAAGATTAAATTCATATTCTTGTGTTTTATCCTTATTGAAGATCGTTATTAGGAATCCGAATTGTGATGACATGTTTGTATTGTTTACACAAAACCCGTTTTTAAAAACTATCTATTTGGACCTTAACAAATTCATTGAAACTATATAGATCCATTAGTTTGAGTTCTTTATTTACTAGTCCAACCTCTTATTTAATCGATTGTAGTCCTTGTTCGTTAGACTTTAAGCTTATATTGTAATCGAAATATTGTAAAATGTCTCTGATTAGCATAACATCGCGATATAACTGCCATAAACGCATTACTTTAAAACACTTTAATTCATAGCTACATTAGTCTTGTTAATTGTAGCTAAATCAGCCTTTTAACTATTTTTATGAAAACTGAGGTAAATATTAATATCAGTATCATTATGTTTGCATATTAACGATCTGTTAAAGTATAAATATTTACTTTCCCCTAGAGTCGCTACCGGCTTACATTTCCAAAACTTGATATATTTAATTACATGCTATTCCGATACTACAAAGAAATTAATTCCGACGAAAAGGGTGCTGTTAGTTTAAATACCTATTAAGTTGAAATCTTCATTGTACATAATTCTCAAACACAGGTGGTAGGTTCAAAATTTTAGGCCCAGCCTTGATTTGAAGTGCAATGAGTAGTTGCAAAACCAATATACGCCTACATCAGCCAATCTGCAAAATAATTTAACGCATTGTATAATCTTTCTCAAATGACACTTGTCACAACATTCTCATAATAGGTTTCACAAGACTATCCTTTATGATTGAATTGCTAACTACATATTCGCTTAGGTAATATCACAGCCATTAAGCATGAAATGCTCATTAGTATTATTCAATAGTCTTATCACTGAAGCGACTATTAAACGTTAGCTTATTTAATAAATCTTTAGAGATTGCGTCAAGATACATCCTTTCATTTTATTACTGTATCCTTAAATGAATTAGCGTAACTTTTCGTATAGCCCCCCTGTGGTTTTGCCTTTGACCTCATATAAAATCGTTGATTTATAGATTGTAACATTTGTATTTTGGAGGTTATATTCGCATTCAAGCATAAATTATCCGACTTCCCGAGCAAGAAGTTTTTTAATCTTCACCTTATAGTTCTTTTTAAAAAGCCTGTCCGTAGTTTTAATAATTCTCTATACGCGTAGTTCAATAGTCAAGTCTTAATTATCATTTTTTCCCCTACTAACACACTCAGTATTATAGATCCGACCCGATGGGTATTCCTTATTCTTAGTGGTTTTTTTTTTGTTCGTCGGCCGCGTCGTCAATATTTTATAGACTTATTAATTACGGGAAGAGTAGAATTATATTAGCTAATTTGGTTAGTTTAACGATTTTTTTTTATATTTATATTTCATAGCCCTAATGTAAGGTTTGTCCTAAGCTATGTAAAACGTTGTAAAATCGTTCACAATTTTTACTTTTACTCCTAGATTGGCGATATATAAGATCTTAAATAGACTATCCTATTTTCCTTGCTTTTACCATACGAAAACTTTTTTTATAATGGTAAAAACAGTACTTTACTCGTCGTAACATCATTCCTGGTGGTTGTAGTATTATTAACCTAACGCTATGCCGATTTCTTCCGTATTTATTTCAGGGATTTATCGTACACCATAGCCTTTTGGATGGGACTTTCTAATAGCGGAAATTTAATCGTAAGAGAAGGATATTCTTTAAAACCCAGTAACGTTCATATTAATCTATTAGAGCCTTTATTGTTTTTCATGCGCTTTACTTCCATTTAAAGGCATACCTTCTAATTATTAAAGCTTCCAATGTCCAATATGAAAATATCATACTTCTTGCAAAGTAATGTGTATACCTTCTCGAATTTTCTATTTCTCTAATAAGCTTTAATATCTACCTCTTTGTATTCAATAAACATTATTTTAATATTCGTTTAAAACTCTGTCATTATAAAGTTAGTACTAGTACCGTGAACAATAACGTTTAATGAGCTTATGTACGTGTTAATCCACATTATCTTGAATGTTTTCCACGATATTATTGTCCGACCTATAAAGGTGTGTCAAGTAGGTGCCAAATTAAATTAAAAATTGAGGTACTAAGGAAGACTAGAGAAGTCTGTAGAGGGTCTTCATGCAGGACTCATGTGCACGGTCTATGCACGGTACATCACGTGCCCTCACACGTGACGTCCACAGACTACGCCTAGATCGCGCCCGGGCCGAGTATTGCATATCCCATTATGTACACAGTTACGTGAACTATAGACTAAATGGCCAATAGCTTGAGTTCATAACATACTCTCGCTTTGGTTGAAAACCCGCTAAAATTACGGTAATCCTTCAGTTAAAAAAATAAATACAGATCGTATTCATATAAAACGCCAATTGGGTGCAAGTCAGGCGCGGGCCATATAACCCTATCTTTTAATTATAATTACTTCGTATGATATGCCTTATAACATTATAACTCGGCTTTATACTTTCCGATCAGGATTCGCCTACGACTATAAAAACGTCCCTTACCGTAGCTCATAATCCCTTCTTTTTTTTCCTTTTTTCTTTTGTTAATCCGCCTTCTACCTCCTAATTTACCCTAAGTTTCCTCATATTAACCCAAATGTTAGCTAACATTTTCATTTTTTATTATAACCCTTATCTTATTCATAACTCTTTTCTCTTATTAAATGCCTTTCGCCTATTTCTATTTCAAACCATTTTTATTAATATAGTCGACGTTAATAATAGTCCTGGTATAAGATACGTTGCCGCCGGTATTCCTAATAACGACGATTAGCTACCAAGTAAAGTATATCGTCTATTTATACCTTAATTTCCTTATTATTGACAGCGTCGTGTAGTCCCTTCGTGTTATATGTAACCTTTTCAATTTTTATAATAACGACAATAAGGTTAAAATTACTCCCTTTTAGGTAAAAAATACCTATATGTTCTATATAAATTGCCTATGAAATTCTGAGGTACCGTCATCCTTCATTCGTATTCACTACGCCTAAAGATACTGCGCTTAATATAAAGTATATAATATGGTAAGTTTAAAATTTGATTCTAAAGGTTATTCGAATACCCATTTACCTTCTTTCCAATAGGTTTTAAAAACTTATTTATTAGTAAATTTTCCCAACTTACATCCTTTGTTACGACAATTCATTATAACTTTCCAAAACGAAATTTATATCCTATTACCTACCCGTACACGTTATGGTAACTTCCGGGGTTATAAACTTATTTTCGCCTGTACTTTTTTCGAATTAGTTGATTAATTTGTTAGCTTTTGTAATATAGCCTGTACATAAAGTGTTCCGACTATTACGATTATATAGGTTACGACGCCCCAGGCTATACGCCCTCGCTCCTCTTTTCTTCCCACGCTATCATTACCTAGGATGTCTACATCTCTATCTTTGGTGATTTATAACTGTATACTGTCTGCTAAATCTACCTTAACTCGTAATATATTCGCCTCGGTATCTACTAATACCAATCGCAAACCTTTCTATAATTTTGGTTAAAGGGGTTAAAATGATATTGCTACTTAAATTGTATCCCTTACAGCCAATATTGGCTAATATGTTCAAAATATGACGAATAATATTTAAAATTCAACTGTAAAAGCCTTTTATTCGCCTGTATCCCCTTTCTTAATCCTATATATGAGCAGGTCGATCGAATCATCCGGGATTATATTAATGACCACGCCTACATTGACTACGTGACTCGGGCGTAAATCGATGTGTTAGGATCCCTTATATCCCGCCTAAATGATTGCTCCCCCCGCTTTCTCCCGCGTTATCCGCACTTATTGATGTCTTTTAACGTCCACCTAGTTTCACGTTATTCGCCTTTATTGGCGTCGCTTAACGCTTGCCCTGCCCCACATTATTCACCCTTGTTAACGTTTTTTAACATCTGCACTGCTTCGCGCCATTTATCTGCGCCGGCATTTCCTAACGTCTGGAACCAGGTATAATAGGGGTCTTAACTTTATCGGCGCTCCCATTTCAAAAAACGGAAGGACAATAATAATATTTTTAAGTCAAATTTAGTAAGGTTTTGGTAAGAGACGCTTAGCTGTCGGATAACTATCCGAAAAATCTGGGTAATATATTGCCCGGCATAATATATCGTATTTTAATATAACAGTGATGAATTTTTACCCTTTTCCAAACTAATATGCTAATTTTGTAGTACAAAAATTTTATCTAATATAAGGTTTACAAGGTATACCCAACATCGGTATCGAAATGACGGGCTGTTATGAAATCGCAAATCTCATTATTTCGACTTAATTTTATCTGAAGTTATAATATAATCATATTTATTTAGTAATGTTCAATTCGGTTTATCTTATCATTTTCACTTAATTAACATACGGGTATTAAATTTTCCCGTTTTCATAATTAAGATATTTTAAACTTTAAATTCCTCGTATATATTATCACCTATATTATCCGCAACGAAAACCGTATCCAGGCGGTTGTTGAATAAAACTTATGATGGAAGGGGATCCGTAAGTTCGCGTTGTACTGAATTTATGTAAAATATAGTGTTTTTTCTAATGATATTCAAATCGAGATTTAATTGAATGAAAACGTTTATTATAGGGTATTAATTACAAATCTAATCGATTTTTTTGTTTACACGATTAGTTTTAATATCACGTAAGCAAAGCTAAGCCTAAACGTCTACCATTTATCACTTCGCTGGATATCGCCGGTGGTTGATAGCTTGTTCATTTATTATTAAACATATGTTATAACCTATTGAACTGATTTTATATCCTTATACAGGGGTACTAAAGATGAAAAAGTTTGTTTCGCTAAATTTATTATCGATTACGTATTCTTATTGAACTTTAGGATAAGAGATATTTCGTATTTATTAATTAGTGAATTTGTATTAAACCCGGTAACCGTCGATTCCCGGTTGTTTAATTTTTAAAAAAAACAGTTGAAAAATGTAATATTGAATTAAATTGAGAAAAAGAAACAATGATCCACTGTTATTTTTAACTTTTTAATTTATTCGTTCAGTATCACCGTCCGTTTAGGGGTAGTATTACTGTGTATATGATTATATATCCCTTTATTTAGTAAGTGGTTAGGCTGCAAAGTGCACTCTTGCATAGTGTATAGTAACATGCCCCGTTGTAAGATGCACTCTTGCAGAGTACACGATAACGTGTTATACTGCAAGTTGTACTTTTTTAAAGTGCATAATAGCGTGCTACGCCCTATAAGAAACATTGGTAGAGTGCATAGTGAAGTACCATGCTCCGGGTAAAAGCTTATAAGCTCTCACTTAAAGTATATACTCTCCGGATGCTTTTTCTCCCTTCTAACTATCTATCATTGACATTACCAATCTTACGATTAATTTTATACTTGTTACGTTTACTTAATAAGGTGAAAAACCGACCAACACTCATTAATAATCGACTGGATCGACAACAATTAGCCTAGAGAAGAAGAGAAGAAACTAAATTAAATACCTATAATGTTATGTCATAGAGGTCTTGATTATCATTGTTCTAATATTACGTTTTATAAAAACTCTGCGGGAGTGTGAAAAGGTAATAAAGTAAAATAAACTTCAAAAAGACCACTTTAATACGAAATTATCAACTCGGTTGGTGCTTTTTGACTACTAAAAGACCGGTTACGCTATCCGTTCACTCGGTTGGTAATTTAGACGTATCTAGTACGTATTGGAGAACTTCCCATTATTCATCAGCTACGTAATTAATTAAATCTCGGAACTCTTCATTAGGATCTACCCAAAAACAACTTTCGAAACGTTCCGGAAAATCTAGAAAGCGCGCAAGACAACTTCTGTAGCGTTCTTACAAACTTAGAAAACGCCTAAACCGGCATCCAAAGCACACCCATAACCACACCAAGCCCCGAAAGCACCTTTAGAAGCGCTCCAACACATTTCGCGAATGCCAAACATAGTATTCGAAATGCTTACCACATCACCTTAACCTACTCTTACGTACTATTTCAACCTTTAAACATATACCTCCCCACTTCTTTCACTTCGTTTACCCTACCCCGTTCAACTTTACTCTGTTCACCTTATATCACACCGATTATTTAAGTTGTTATTTAGTAAGTTTTAAGTTTACTAGCCACTTGGATAGTACTTCAATTAAAATAGTTAAACGACTAGTTCAAAACGTGAAACTAGTTTGTGATGACGCCTTATTTACATATAATTTAAATTAGAAAGTATTAAAAGCATTGGCTGGACTGTTTTGACATATTTTATTTTTATTTCATTCATGTATTGTAGGCTTCTATTTACTTTTTTATTCAAAGACCACTTTAAATATACTATCCAAAGCATAAGAAACACCCTATTACTTCGTTTCTTTATACTAGACCTTTACAAAGAATAATCTCACTTCTATGATATAACCTATAACGAGTTTGGCTAAGGCAAGTAAATATATAGAACTCTTATTCTAGTATACAATGCTTCGAAAAATCGTTTCATAGATTATTAACCTAAATATATAAAATAATACCATTAAAGTGCCGGCGGATAATTTAAACATTTGGGCGGAGAATACGTGTATTACGAACGTAATTTTCCTCTATTAGGAATGAAAGGCCCACGGGATCAGTATATTCGATAATTTCCGAGAAGAATTCTTAAAGTGGACGATAGAAATGTGGTTTATGGTGTATAACTTGATTTTCAAAGTATTATGAGCATAATTACGAAGTGAGGGAATTAATACCCCAGGTAAAAAAACGGCCGTGTTATATAAGCTCTATTTACCACAATGCAATTCGACAAAATGACAGACTATGAAGACAAAGAAGTGTCGCAAATAGACTTTGTTGAAGGATATTGGTTAGCGAAACGAAAGAAACAGATTATTGAATGAATGCGAAAAGAAAGCCTTGAAAAATTTCACGTACGCAAAGTTTAAGACGCTCCGAGAGGCTGACAACGCCTCTTAAAGAACATATGGAGATTGAGGAAGCGATAAGAAGAGAGGAGAGAGGGTTTTAGTTTTGGAGGCAACGGCAAGGGACTCGAAGATGAAGGGTATGCTTGAAGACATGCTCCCAAAGCTGAGAGGGCTGGGGCCAGGATAGCGGCGGGCGGCGGTAGCGGCCTCGTCGCGTTTGTGTTGACGCGCAAAACGGTATCGTTTGGACCTGTTTTTGCGGGGTATCTATTTAAGGAGCGGTTAGAACATAGCATTGGTCAATAAACCAACCTGTACGAGTGGTCCAAATAGTTAATTGGAGATGAGTAGTTTAGACGTACTTACATTAAATGGTTAATTAGGGATTAACTTTACGTATAATAGTATGTCATTGGTAGGAAAGGAAAATAAGTTCTACCTGAATCGATGGCGATATATCTTGTTATACTAACCCTAAATCACGTTACATCCACAATCACACTTTTACAATCACACCTTCATAAGGATTACCAACCTTTTTAATCAACCTTTCAAAGCTTATAATAATGCCACTAATTATTTCAATACTATCATAGACTGAATTAACTAAAGAGTTAAATAAATTAAACTAAAATCAATATCGTTACTAGAACTGTTGATTAGAACCTTAAACAAATTACACTACAACTATTCTTATTACAAAATGACCAATTAGGACCTTAAAAAAATTTCACCGTTACTACTAATTTACGGATACAGAACTTATCGAAAAAAGAAGAGATTATATATGTGAATATAATTATATATCCCTATAGTTAATAAGAGGTCATGTTATAGGGTACACTCTTGCAGAGTGTAAGGTAATACGCTCCTTTGTAAAATGCATTCTTATAAAGTGTATGATAACGCATCATGATGTAAGATGAACTCTTGCAGAGTGCATAATAGTGTTTCATGCCCCAGAAAGAACATTAGTAAAGTACACGGTAAAGTGCCACGCTCCGAGTGAAGGCTTATAAGCTCTCACTTGAGGCGTGCACTCTCAGGATGCTTCTTCTCCCTTCTAAGTATTTATCATTAATACTACCAATATCACAATTAATTTTGTACTCTTTAATTTCACGTAAATTAATAGAGACCTTATCGACAATATCTTCAACAAAAGTTTGTTTAACTCCTATTTAAACGTATAGGGTCATTTGATAGGTACTTATATAATCTAAACCGCGATCGTTAATAATAGATACGGAAAATTATAAAATGGTTATTATATATTAGGAAATGGTTTCGTATATGTTTCGGTAATTATAAACTATATTATCCTCAATTGAATGATTTTGGCAGGTGAGTCTATGAAAATTAATAAATATAATAAACCGTTATCGGTAGCCAGAAACTTTATGTTAAAGTCGATTGAAACATAGGATTAGTAACAATTTAGTATAAAAAAGGGTTTAGGTACGCTTTAAAGTAGGGTACGACGAGGTTTTATACCACTAGAACACGTATATATCCGATATAAACGTCGAATATTAACGATTATGTCCTCACAATGATAGTTTTATCAAACAACTCGAAATACAACCCTTTTACCTAACTATCTTATAATAAAAGAGTTCTAGATTTATTATAAAATTGTAATAGTAATTAGTTTACGATTTGGTTATTATAAACGGCCCTGGTAATATGATTTAACTTTCGGATTGATATTACAATTCGTGATTTATATTGATTATTCTGTCAGTAATTAATAATAGTCGAATTGCGTATAACAGGTTATTTGTTACACACTAATTTGATAACTCCGTTAACGTACCCGATACGACAATTAAGTAACCATCTCACATCATTAAAGTTCGCGGTGTTAACTCGAGCCGAGCTTGAAGCGATACTGTAAAAATGAACGTTTCGTTATTTTTCAATTCATCTTTTACGCTTATATTATTATGATTGAAAAATCAAGATATTATTTTCACGAATTTATTCGTATACCTTACCGTAATATACGGTTCAATAATATAATAGTTTATAGGTATTATATTTGATATAATTATAATGATAGGTTGAAAAACTCGCGTACGATGCCCCTTAACTTTAAGTTTATCTTATAACCTACGGGACAATGTACCGGGAAAATACTCTAGGTTATAAGCCCGTAACGTAGGTGATATAAAAAAGCAAAAGAATCTCGACCTACCGAATTTAACGTTCTGAGATTAAATAGGGTAAATAAAAACACTTTACTCCCTTTAAATTCGTCAAAATAGTAAACAGGATACGAAGACAATGAAATTTTGATAACCACTCTTTTAAACAGGAATCTACCGCGAAAACCTCTTTATTTTAAATAGTATAATTATGTTTAGCGTCCGACAGTCGTACGAAATAATACGTAACCGGTTGAAAAATACCGTTTTTATCCCTTTACAAAAAAAAACCCTGGTAAAGTTATCTCCAGGTAATTGGTTTTTACTATCATTAGCCGGTCAGCGTCCTAATATATTAAAATCGGAGACGTAAATAATACCTACTTTAACGTTTGGAAAATATATTCCTTGCCATCCGTCTAAGCCCACTGGGTCCTTTGTTTTGCAAATTGAATAAAAAAATCAGTTAATTCAGAAAAAATGTTCGTACAATTCAGATAAAAGTTGGTTAAACTTAAAATACTCTTAAATTTCCGGACAGTACGGGTAAATTCTTATTTGCGGACGGCCGGTTGTTTTTTTTTGGGGGGGGGGTCGATTAGGATACGTATGCCGACCGTTATATTAAAACCAAAATACTTTACCTCCTTTACTACGAAGTCAAATTTCTTTAGATTTAAGTTTGACCCAGTATCGAAAAAGCGTTTAAAAACTACAAGAACCTTCGTTATATAATACTATTAAACACCGGAAATTTTTATACCATTGTTGAGATAAGGCGTAATGAAGTCATCTAGAATATCCGTTATGATAAAATTAATATAACGTTCAAACATCGTGAACGTTTTCGCTAACGTAGAAGGTGTGATTGACTATTCGAATAAGCCGAAACAAATACGAAAAGACGTTAGTTCCTCCCATCTAAGTAAACCTCGAATAAAATGAAAAGCCAATCAAATGTTAATCTTAACAAATTACGTAAACTTGAATAATATATATAGGGTTTCCTTAATTAAAAGTAAGGGAAAACGATTTTGATTGAAAATCTTATTTAAATCCTGGTAATAGATGTAAAACTGTTACCTCCTCTCTGGTTTGAAAATTAATAATAGCAACGCCGCGGCTAATAAACAACTTACTTGTATTCAACCCTTATTTATTAATTCGATACTCTAGTGATAAAACTTGAAAGTTTAATTTCGTAACATCAAGTATAACGGCTCGTATAATCTAGCCTTCAAAGATCAGTTCTTGTTTTATTTGACATAAATATATCAATCGAGATTTTCCAGTTACAGGGGAAAACTCATTAACTTTTCCTCATTAAATAAATCGCGGAACTTCGCTAGCTTAAGCGGTAAACGAGACTAACTTTCCTCCCCTTTTACAACTGTTAATACCATCGATTATAAAATCCACATCATTTCGTAAAGACTTATAGCAAAAGCTAATTACGATTAATCCCTAATACATTATACCACCCGTAAAAATCACATCGCTAATTCAATGAAAAAATATTTTATAACAACCCAAATATTAGTTAAGCTAAGGCGTAATATCATCCTCGCAACTATTAACCCTCCCTAATTATCAAATAATGAATAATTTTCACTCAATTTCAAAGTTAATTATTAATATTGTGTTCATAACATATTGAAAGTTACATATCATGTTATTTCGGAAATGATATATACTAATATTGGGTATAAGTATTTATTAATATTTGTGCGAAACTTGGATATAAAGGCAATAAATATGTTCCGCTGTAACTCTGATATTACATCTACATTTCGAAAATATAATAACTGAATTTACGTTATACTTAATTATTATACTAAAGTTTCGCTTATGATACAATGATGAATAAAGTTAAAATCGACTAAGATATTGAAAAACTAAGTATTATTAAAAACCATAGGGATAAAAAATGGATGTTTCTTTATATATAATGTAATTCAATTAAACTATTTTTTATTAGATTTCATTATTACACCGGTTAAGCTATATAACCTTTCAACAAAATTACGTTCAGAAGTTAGGGTTCCCTCTATGCCGTTTATAGGGCACTTTTATTTATCTTTTCGATTTAAATCATATATAATTATATCGAAGGAAAAGTAGCATGGTGCCCGTGACGTCGGTAAAAGTGATTTGAAAAGTTATAGCATAAGTAATGCCTAATATCCTACCTAGCTCATCGTTTCTCCACCGCTATTTACGTCGCCTGGCAGCCTTAGTTCTAGGATTATAATAAATGGGTTCGTTAGAGTGATCGACTTGAATTACCGCAACCTTTTGATAGAATATCTAAATAATATCAACCCGCGTTAGAACTATATTTCTATCCAGGTACTATACCTATATAGGGCCTGATAGCTATCGATTAAAACGATGTTTCAAATTGAAGGACTTGAATTCGCTAGTAAATTCGAGATATATAGCTAAAGTAACGATATATTCAATAGAGCTAGGTTTACTGTAATCAAATAATTTTACACAACGAGATATACGGAAGCGAAGCTAATTGTATTTCAAGGCAGAAGGTTAGTTTAGATCACCTATTCAAACTAATAATATTTTGAACATAATAACAAACGGTATATATAAGTTTTTATAGTTTATGAATAATTCTTCCAACTCGATCAAAACATCATTCGTATGGTAAAGGTCGTCTAAAACAACTTGAATATAATTAAGGAATGTATTTACATCGTATATACTATTGTACCTCCCAGACTTGTAATACGCCGTAATAACTTATTTAATAAATGGCGTGTAATATCCAATAACATTAAAAAACTCGTATCGACCCTTTTTAATCCACATCTTATACGTATTTGGTAAAAATTTAATAGTTTAACCCTGAATCATTTAAATAAAAGGAAATTGATCGAATTATAATTCGTCGTATCGTTTCCGGCCATTTTTAAACACTAAAAGGCTAGCCTAAATAGTCGTTATATCGGATTTAACTTATTCAATCTTAATAACGACTTAGGTTAAATCGAACGTGGGAAAATGCGAAACGGCCGTGTTAAAGATAAAAATCGATTGACTGGGTGGTTATATCTATTTTAATTTAAATTTGATCTGGCTTTTAATATCTGAAAAACGAGATATATTGGACCAATTCGGCCGCTCAAGGGTATTAAGTGCATTTAGAAAGGTGGAGGATTAGTTATTCGCTGATAGCCTATTTTGTTTAATTACGTGAAAATGTAACACGAAATCATTAATATTCACTATTGCTTCGCTTATTCTAAAAAATATCCCTTTAAAAAAATCAAAGGATAATTTAATTATATATTATAGTTCTACGTACAAAGATATACAAAATAGGTACTTAATAGTGTTAATAATTAAGGTAATAAGGAAAACTAGAGAAGTTTGTAGAGGGCCTTCGTGTAAGACTTATGTACATGGTTCGCGCACAGTCCGCTACGTGTCCTTGGACATAACATCCGCGGACCGCGCTCGGACCGCGCCCGGGCCGGGTACTACACACCCCGTTATATGTACAGTCACATTAAATATATACTCAACAGCTAAATGCCTGAGTCTATATTACACGTGTCTTTCGCCGACTAATATTTAAGGAATTTGGCGTCGTGAACAGAGATTTTGGAGTCTATGACGTGAAGAATAGATTTGTTATTTAAGTATAATTTGTTGATGAAAATCTCGTCATCAAAGCTCTCATCGTTTTTTGGTTTGAACCTGAATATTTGGGGGGCTTATACAAGCGTTTGTTAATGGTGGTAAAGTTTTTGAATAACCTTTAGAGTAAGGTACTCTATATCTTTATTTCCTTAGGACATAAAAACTTTTTACCGTTTGTTGAAGGTTAGGTAATTGAAATGCCGTTGTAATTAACGTGTCTTTTACTTCGTCAGAATTAGCACCATTTCTTTTAGGTATTAAAAGTCAAACTATAGATGACTCTACTTGGAGGCTAAGAGGAACTTCCGGAAGTTTTTAACCAGTTTATCAACGTTTACTTAGATGTTAACGACGAAGAATTTTGTGTTTTATAATCTAAGGAGTAAGGGGATAGGGTATTTAAGAATGTGGAACATAATTAGCCGAAAATTTTTTTTATACAGTAGTCAATTCTAATAATGATAGTTTTTCGTTTGGACTGAAATTAACTTTAGTTTTACTATTATTTTCATGATTAATCTATATATTAATTTTGTTTTCTCTTTGTAGTATAGAATTTCTACAAATAGCCTCTTATCAAGTATTTTACTACCCTGATATCTGGTATAATAAGTTAGAACGTATGGTCCATATAACTATTTCCCATGTTAGAGGTATATCAAGGGTCATATACTTAATATTTAAAAGTAAATGTAGGGATTTTCATCACTTAAACAGGCTCCAAAGACGTGGTCGGTTAGTTACTAAACCATTCTATAAATAGTATCTTTATACTATATAACTTACTTTGACGTATCGTTATCGTTAATAACATCTATATCCTCGTAGTCTACAATATGATTTAAGAAGTTTTGCCCGGAAGTAATAAGTTATTAGTTACGATTTATGATTTATTGTCCATAGCATTTAGCTGGACGGTGGAGAGTTGACCAATAACCAGATTTACTATAGATTCGATACCTTTTGCTACTATTATATCGATAATTTTACGGTTAACAGGTCTGCTTAAGTCTTTCCCTTGTTATGAACGCCAATGTAGTTATGACGTTTCATTGAAAGCTTTGAGACTATGTTTTAATATTTGGGGCTTTTCTAACTCGCGATTAATGTATTGTAATATTGCATGTTTTTGGTCATTCCAGTCGAACAATTTGTCAGATTAAGGGTATATATCGATTAATTTGAAAGTACGGGTTGTTAACATTATAAATAAGAACTTGATTAACTAAAGGATCTTTACAGGTAGCATTTGAACGTTGTGAGACGTATTTAAACTCATTAACACCTGTAATAACTACACGTACTTACTCGTAAAATGTGGTTTCGCTAACGTATACCTTCGCCATTACTTTCTGGAACAATATTAACTTGTCAAGTATTAGGTTAAAGATATGTATTAGTATTCTTTTGGTAATTATCGTTATTGACCTTGTTGTGATTAACTCGTATAATATTGTGCCAGGTCGACGTTGTATTCCAAGTGGATTTTTATGATATTCTAAATCTTCTAGAATATTGTTTATTTAGTTAGGAAGGTTAGGAATAGTTTTTAACGTAATTCGTAAGGATTTCAGAGGATAAAAAGTAAAAACCTGAATATAGAACTTTGATTTACTTACAGATATTAAGGAAAAGTATTAATTTAGTATCCAGAAAGTTATAAAGCTTGTTTAAATATTTTTCTTAGTTATTAAGAATTTTAGAAATATCCGTGAGAATCTTATAGTTACTATTAACAGTTAAAAATACAATGGATAGAGTTACTCAATATACTCAACAATAGGGAAACTCAGTATTTCGTATAACTTCAAGTTCTTGATACGTCTCGATACCAAGGATAAGGGATTCACCGGAGATAAGTATATCTTCAAGGAGAACTAGTATTTACTAGTTCAAGTTCTAGTAACAACAAGTACGGAAGATCATCAAGGAGATGCTATCTAGGCTAGTATTTACTAGGACAGAGGAATTCATATTTTCTAGTATAAACTAATATTGATAGTACAAAGTCTCGACTTTGATAATTGAGATCTCTATGAGGATACAATTGACTATATATCTAGCCCTCAATGGTAAATCTAGAATACTTTAATCTACAAACCTAAAATATATATTCTTATATAGTACCTTCAATATATTATCAGTACGATTGTACCCTACTGTTTCAATATTTCCTTCAATATATTTCATACTCTTTCTCGTTCAGATTCAAATATTTACTTTTTCTTTACCTTTTGATACATTGAAGGATACCCCTTTAGTATTCTCAGAACATATAATATTATTGCCATCACCAAGATTGTTTTACGGTAGTACCATTAATTATGGTCCGTTTTTATAGAGGACTGTGATTACGTCCAGCCACTCAGGACTTACAATTTTTTTAATCCTTCGGTTGAATTCCCATCCCTTCGATTCCTATGCTTTAGGGATACTCCTGTTGCCTAAAGGGCTCTGAATCCAGAAATTCTGTTGAAGACAGGACATAAAGAAATTTTTGATACCCGTAGGGTTAGAGTTGAGTAATAAATTTAAACCCTTAGTACTAACGATTTTGCTGATGAGAATGCAGAGGCCAGAGTTATCTATACTCTAGGTTATCCAGAACGGAAGGAGCTTAGGTCAGTTATCTATTTATACGACGGATTAATAGATGATTTTAAGTAACGTTTCAAAGGACCAAAGAAGCCGGAACCACTTGAATATATAGACATTACACCGAGGAAGAAGGAAGAAAGAAATATTAAGAACCTCTTATTAACGCTTAGGAAACTGATTTTCTTTTCAAGCCTAAGTTATAATTACTGAAACACTTTGAAAGACTGCCCTTACAAATATAAATATATAATTAACAGTAATTGAATAATGTGTTATTATAAATAACTATTTCAATATTTCAAAGAGTTTTTTGACATTAAAATGAATATAGGTTTTATGAAAACATATTATATTCACTTATTTACGCCTATCGTTCATAATTTTACAACAACTTTGAATATTATATATATCCGGATTTTCATTTCCTGGATAATAATTCCTCTCATTACATTAGACTTTTTAACCGTCATTGTTAGTATTGAGTGCCCAAATAAGGCTGTTTTCAATTTAATTACCATATATTAGGGTATCTAACTGATTTATCCTTAAGAACCTTTTACTCAATTTTGTTTTCACGCTGCTTATACTTCGTCGTCTTCATCATTTTCATGATGTTAAAAAATATTAAAGAAATTGATTTATAAAAGTTGTTAGGATAAAAATATTAAGTATTCCCTTTAATTGTTGACTTGTATTAAACTCGATTTCTAAATTTACATATTCCGTATACGAAATGAATATAGATGATCCGTTATTTAGCATTACATAAATTATAATAGGATGTTAAGATGAGAATCTATTTCATGGAATAAAAGAAATTATAAATTGAATTTCATAAAAGAAACCGAAAAAAAATCATATAAACCAAAACTAACGAATCAATTCATCGTAAAAAATATCAACTTGCCGGATTTTACAAAGTTTACTTAATATAATTTCATGTTTATTTGACGTAAGCCTACCTTCTTTCAATTTTAGTAAATTCTTAAGTTTCAAAAAATGGATGTTATTGAAATTGATAACGGAAAGATGAACCCTCATCACAAACAGTATTGTAAATTCATAATACTTTTGACAATTGTGCAATCGTATATTAAATTTAACTAGTTGGTTGCGTAAAACTCTGTTTTCAACCCTGTATTAAAGGATTTAAGCTAATAAAAAGCCGTATTTTACACGGATATACCCATTGTATAGTAATTATAATCAACGTTCAAATGTTAACTTTTAATGTTAAAATTATCACTTTCTGCTTTAATGGCATTACTTTATACTTTAATCCACCGAAATAATTAATTAAAGGCCTTATTAAAAAGAGTGATGCTATTGTATTAACCTTACTTTCACCTTTAAAATATTCAAACTTAATATTAAATCTTATCAATTTTCCTCTTTTTTCCATACCGTGACATTATTTCACAATTGATAAACTCCAGTTTCAACATTAGGTGAAAGCTGATTCAGGTTTATGTTGTTATATTTTCAACGACGAGATATGTTTTTTTTTTGTTTTATATATTAGGCGAAATATATAACAGATGACAAATCAAACGAAATATAATTTAATTTATAATATAAGGCATAAATTCATTATCTATTAAACGTAACCAAGTTGAAAATACTTTCACCCTTTACAATCACTTTTAATAAATTACATTTATTATGAATCAAGTTAGATTTTGAAAGCTTTATAATTCATGTACTCAAGTTGGGGATTTGATCTTAGTAAATTTAATGACGAAAAAATAATCATCGTCGTCACTAACGATGACATAATTATATAAACTATTATGGAACAGTTTTATTACAACTTTACCATTATAAGTTCAATTAAAGTCAAATATTTCGATATTTTACTTTATTTTATCGGGTTTGTTTCCATCACATATGAATAAATAAAGGAAATGCTTTTATTTATATATGTTTTTAAGAAGGATTAAGATGAAGAACGTTTCAACTTTATTCGTATTTTTCTCGTGTTTTCAAAAGTTCCTAATAGTAACCAAGCTTTTAATACAAAGCATCAGAAAGAAAATGGTCCATTTGGAACCTGAATAACTTCTCGAAAATAATTACTGGCCCAAGAGGTGTATGCAGAGGCTTAATAGTTACTGAGGTTAAATATGGTATCAGATTTAGTAGTATAGCTATTGTATTTCTTGATAAATGGTCAAAGGTTGTTTATGTTATATTAAATGAGATTATGAAACGAATTGAATCTATTATAAATTATATGATCTCTGACAAAGGTACCCAACTTATTAATTATTTACTTCGGGAAATGTTTATTAACAAAGTATTTAATCCTAGACTTTCTTAAGTATATATCTTCAAAAAGATTAGAAATTCCGAACGGTTTAATAAAATAATTTTGGAAAATATGTTAATTTGAATTGTAACTGAAAAAGGGTTATATCACTTATAGCTTCAACTGGTTTTAGTTTCTATTCTTATAGTTGACTCATTGATCAATAATAAAAATTATATGTTATGTACCACGTTTTATAAAAGTTTTACGATGAAGTGAAGGAATAAAGAGGTTTTTGACCTCACGTTAAGTTTGCGTTTATTTCCGATTTTGCCTTTATAGTCTATATACATTTTACAACACAAGTAAAAGGTTGAACGACTGATTCAATAGGGGAAAAAAAGGAATTCCTTTTGTGGCATTTCTCCATTATTACAAAGGCTTATCATATTATCTAGATATATTTGCGAAACCGGCTGGGGAACCTAACCAAAAAGATCGTTAGTATTTTCAAGTCAACGGGTTTTGAAAAACTTATTACATAACATTGTAAGTTTATTATTAAAGATAAGAATATTATCGAGGTTAATATTTCATATAATATTATAACAGAAACTTTAAACGTCAAACGGAAAAGTAGTATATACCAAATAGGTATAAAAATAGTAAATAGCCTGCCAATCCGTCCATTAACAAATGTTGATGTTGATATAATTCAGTTTATGATTTTAGTTAGCAGATAAAAAGACTAATTATAAAGAAAGTTTTGAAGAGCTTACATACCGAATATTGGAAGATGTTTTTTTATAGTAAGACATGGACTTTTTTTTTTTTTTGAACGTTCTTAAAGTCCTTAAGAAGGATATGAACCGTATTATCATAATTGTAAGAAAGGATAACAAGGTGAAAATTGATTTTGAAAGTTAAATGGAAGTCTATAAGGTTAGGATTCCAATGCGAGGGTTCAGGTAAAGATATTATATTAGTTATATTGAAACCTTCGTTGTTATTATAAAGTTTTGAAGGTTGAAAATTCTCGTTACCCTCATTGCTCTTTATGGATAGGATATCGATTAAATCGATATCGATCCGGATTTTTTAAATGAGGAATTTGAGGAATGGGTGTTGATAGAGATCTCGGATATTATGAGGTACTTTTTTAGAATATTTCAAAAAATGATGTAGGTTTTAGTACTATAGTTAACCAAGGTTTCTGGTTACTCGCTTCCTTATACGTATTTAAGCAAGTTTTAAAATAATTGTCAAAAAGGTCAAGTGTAATATTCGTTACCCTTAATTTTAAATGGTTAGTTTTTAATAACGTGATATATATTAATTATCATTCCTCATTAATTATTCATACTGAAGTTTATAAAGTATTAATTATACGGCCTGATGTTATAGTCATTAAGGCTTTGAAAATAAATATTGGGAAGAATTTTAAGTATAAGAACACAGGACAAGCAAAAAACTTACTTGGGGTACGTTTTTCGAGGAATATATATATATATATATATATATATGATTATTTTGATATACGATACGTATATAGAAAAGGTTTTGGAGTTTAGGGAAGTAAAACTGAATAAACTTTCGGCTTATATCCCAATTGCCTTTCAGATTATTCATTCATACTATGCTTATATCCTTCAAAGATGAAGTTAATATATTACTGATTAAAATGTATCAGTTAGATGTTGGGGCCTTTTGTTTTACATTGTTCTAGACTAACCTGGATATTGCCTTCCTTATATAAAACATTTCACGCTTTTTCCACAGTTTTTTAATAGAAAAACATTAAACTTATTGAATACGCCTTAAGAATGGAATAATTTCAAAATCCATGGGTTATAAAAAGACAGTGCAAAAATATCAGTATATACGTATTAAAATATCATAGATTTTAGCCATAATAATTATGAAGACTAAAAATTTTGGATTAACGAGTGGTACGATTTCGATTGAAATGGGGTCAAGG
The DNA here is from genome assembly GCA_038502455.1 of Anisogramma anomala. Classification (NCBI taxonomy): domain Eukaryota; kingdom Fungi; phylum Ascomycota; class Sordariomycetes; order Diaporthales; family Gnomoniaceae; genus Anisogramma; species Anisogramma anomala. The sequence continues at coordinate 3,523,050 of JASMMZ010000013.1, read as the reverse complement.
TTACTAAAAAACCAACCTACGAATGTACTATTCAGATCGTGAAGAATACGGTTAACTAGGTATTCAAGAGTGGATTTAAAATACACCTTTTTGAATGAATGCTAAAGACGTACTCGTGATAGGTTTCATTTAAAATATATTGTATATAAGGAACATATTTACAAAGTTATATATTTGTATAATCGTTACGATATATTTTGATAAGAAAAGAGCTATCAATTTGTTTTTTTTAAAAAAGAACTTTGAATATTATCTACATAATTAATACGTGATTTTGAAAGAAGATTTTTTAAGGGATAAAGTAGAGAGTGGCATAATACAAATCAAGTGGGTTACTACGGATAAGTAACTGGCCGATGGGTTGATAAAGCCATTTCCGAGAGTAAAATACGAAGTAATAATGCAACGGTTAGGCTTGGTTAAACTGAGTTTTAATTCATGGTATGGTCCATAAACCTTTGTGTTTTAGGTTACCTTATGTGGTATTGTAGGTGTAGAATAGTGGAGTAGTTTTTTTGTAAACTTTAGGACATTGAAGCATTATAAAGGCTATCGTTTTAAATCGGATTACACTGGTCTTTATATCTTTTTCTTTTTTTATATATCAATTTTCTATTTTCCTCGCACTACGCGTCCTTCACCTTACTCTATAACTTTTCTTTTTATTTTAGTTCTCTTTATTTCTTCTTTCTGAGTGGACAATACCACTTGAAGGGGTTTGTTAATAATAAAACAGGTACAGTTACTCAGCACACTCAACAATATGATCAATTAATATTTAGTACAACTTCAAGTACTTGATACGTCTTAATACCAAGGATAAGGAATTTACCGGAGATAAGGATATCTTTCAGGGGCACTATTATTCACTAGTGCAGGTACTAGTACTGACTAGTATAGAGGATTAGCACGGAGATACTATCTGTGTTAGTGTTTACTAGTATAAAAAAACTAGTATTTATTAGTATAAACTAGTATTGACTGGTACAGAGTCTCGACCTTAAAGATAGAGATCTCGATGAGGATACACTGGATCATATATTAAGTCCTTCATATAGATTTTAGAATACTTGAATCTACAAGCTTACACAATATCTTTTTGTGTTATACCTTTAACATTAACCATTTTGATAGATGTGGGAAAATGATTACGATAGTAGTTCCAGTTGTTGATGGTGTTTCCTACAGTTAACTTAAATCACAGAGCCTGAGAATAGAAGTAGTAGAGGTAATTATCAGTTGCCTAGCTTGAGGGGTAGAGTCCTGTGGTAAACCCCATAGTGGATTCATATGTGTAGGTGTACCTGTTATAGGAGATTTCGTTTTGAAGGGTTTAACTATTTAAAGGAAAACCTTAACGATTTTAGGGGAAACCTTAAGGCATTTAAGGAGTTTGACGATAGTGGGATACATTTTCAGGGACTTAACGGTATTGTTTAATTAATATATGGATAATACCATCATCGACTCCTTTTGCCGCATTTGCAGCCGCCGTTTTAACATGCTTTTCCTCTTCCGAACGCGTATTTTACATTGTCGCAAGGAGGAGTTATATTGCATAGAAGATTAATGGGTTCTCTATCGTCGGCATATAAATAATTGGTATTCGTAAGGAGGTGGAAGACTTAACTTATCTTGTGATTTCAAGTTAATAGTTCTTTAGAACGTATATGAGGGCACTAATAGTCAACAACACCCTTTCTTTTTCCTTGTAGGTCTTAAAGTCATAGATTTTGAAGGTAATCCTCAAGTTGTACCAGTTTGTAAAGAGTCTTTACCAAAGGCGCCAAGGTTTTTCTCTGGAATATAAATTTTCGGCGGCCGACTTTAATCATTGGTCTAGACTTATTCCGTTTTAAAATATTTTTTCATATGTTAATGATCTAGTGTTTACAAAATTTATGAAAGTTTTTGAAAGCTCGAGCATTATAGTTCAAAACGTTTTACCAACGTTTTAGTTGGGGATGTTGTGGTTAACGAAATTGTTCAGGTATTATTGACTAGAAGTTTTATCGATATCTTCTTGCTAAATTTATTTGTCGTAGAGGTTGAAAAGAAAAAAACGTACGAGAACTTTAATTTTTATTGTTCGTCTTTAGTCGTCCATTTTCAAGTTTTAGCTATTGATTTGACGCTAATTCATATAGTGTAGCAACTTGATAGTTTTGATAAGGACGAATTTGGCGATTTGTGAGTATATGGGCTTGACGATTTAGCATGGAGTCGCGCGACGCGACTTTTTCGGCGCGACTTGAAGACAAATGAGCAGTACGATGCTGGATATGGCAGTAAATATGGATCTACCAATCTAGATAATCTATGTTGAGATAATTTATACTACTCAAAAGCTTATTAGACAATGTTTTGAATGTAAAATAAATTTTCATTTTGATTCACTTGTTATGAAACGTTGAGAATTGGAGTTTCAAAGAGGTTGTTTGTTACTTATTATACTAAATTTTCAGAAAACGAGGATTTTATGTACGTGGTGAATTGGAAAGGAGGAAATAAACAGGATGTTATAGAAAATTATGGAAAATTTATTGTACATTCAATGAAATACTAAATTGTTATCAAATAATATCTTCAAGAATGTTATGACCCAAGCATGTTGGCGGGTCAGGAAATAGGCTAGCATGCAGCTGAGCTACCGAAAGCCTGAAGTCCAACACATCAGGTGGGGAACATCTCTTTGTCAGCACCAGACTATGCAACCCTCCAGGGTTAGGGTTATCTAGATCACAAGTGCTCACTGAGCCTCAGTGAGCACCGGTGAACCTCAGTGAGCACCGGTGAGCCTCAGTACTGAAGATGGTATGAAGGCCATAAGATATAAGGACACGGTTAGCACCACATAGATAGTATTTCCTTCATAGCTCCTCAGTTGTCAATCTAAGTATTCAGTCTACATATCTGAATAGCCTAACGGCTAATGATCCAACAGCACGAACACACATCTTCTTGATATTGCACCTTTGTTACCTCTGCTACCTTACTGCTAACATAAACCCTCTGACACCTTCTATTTACTCACAGGTATTTAGTGTGATCATTACAAATAATACAGGGTAAGAAAATAATTATTATTTGAAAGTTACCTTTTCTTTACATCAATTGATCAATCATGATTTGTACCTTACTACAAAAATCGCCTGTTTTATGTATCTACTTGAGGTTCGCTGCAAATATATGAAGTTAGTGTTCAAACAGATTATTCCACATGCTTAGATAATTAATTGTTGGACGGGAGCTTGTTTATAATACGTTGCATTGCAAGTGGTGAGGGAAACGACCACGAAGTTAAATAGTTCAAATATTAACAAGATTGATGTTGGTTTTGAGCTAGTCAAAGAGGTTTCTGCCTATGATGTTACTATAAATATTTATGATTGTGACGTATATCATTGGTTACGTTTCACCGTTATTTAAACCAATTGTTATATTTGAAGTATATTAAAGTATTACACGTTGATATTCAAGTGTAATATAAATAATTCGTTTAGTATATTCAAATATATTCATGCAATGAGAAATGGCGATACATATGGTTTTGCTTTTATAAACTAGAGGTAGTTGTAGTTAAGTAAATAAAGATAAAATTCATTTCATTATACTTGAGAGGTAATCATCCGGCTGATAATTGATTAAAAAATCCATAAGATTTGGGGTATAAGTATGTACACCGGTTCATTTTATAAATGATATGGTTGGAAAATTAGTAATTACAGTGCAGTAGGTCAACTTTACTTACAGTAAAGTTAACTATACTGACTGCAAGTTGAGTGTATTATTTTGTTTGAGCCTACTGTATTGGCTGCAAGTTAAGTACAGTATGCACCCACTTCACACTAGGTCACCGGCCAAGCAATTGACCCTCCAAATCACTGCGCAGACTAGCTAGTGGTCTACCAAACCTAGAACAATACATCTACCATTTGATTAATGCAATACTACTGTTAATTCACCAATCGAATCGATAAAATTGTAATGTCTAAAGCTGTACCAACATTTATCAGTACTTATTAAGTTAAGCACAGATAAGCTAAGTAGAAGAGCCTACTTTCCGGTTACGTTTTTCATTAACAACGGCAGCTAGGGTAAAGGAAAGATTCTTGCGAAGAGCCTTTACTACTGTGTCGGTCTCTACGGCAGTACTTTGTAATGATCACACTAAATACCCGTGAGTAAAAAGAAGGTGTCAGAGGGTTTATGTTAGCAGTAAGGTAGCAGAGGTAACAAAGGTGCAATATCAGAAGATGTTTGTTCGTGCTGTAGAATGATCACTAGCCGTTAGGCTATTCAGGTGTGTAGACTGAATACTTAAATTGACAACTGAAGAGCTATGAAGGAAATATTATCTATGTGGTGCTGACCATGTTCTTATATCCCTATCCTTCATACCGTCTTCAGTACTGGACCGCTGGAGTCGCTGTCGGTCCCATCGGTCCTTCCCTGTCCGGGGTTGCTGACATAAGAGAAGTTCCCCGCCTGATGTGTTGGACTTCAGGCTTCTCAGTGGCGCAGTTGCATACTGGCCCATTCCCTAACCCAACCGCTATCTGGGTTATAACATACTTAAAGAAGACCTTTGGACTGCGCCAGTCTCTACGGCAGCCTAGAGGTAGCGACGGTATCGCTATTGAAAACACCAAGAAATCTTCACGGATACTTCTTGAAGAGCGTTGAGATAGACCGCTAAAGGTCTCAAAACGACAAGTTAGCAAACAGCCAAGTCAGTACTACTGCAGGTGTGACCGCTAAAAGTCTCAAAACGACAAGTTGTCAAACGGCTAAGTTATTACTACTGCAGGTGCTACATCTGCAAAAACGACTAAGTCCCACAGCCTACAACTTTCAAACTTTGCCCTCTACCCACAACAACAAACAACCTTTAACCTCACTCTCTACACTAAACCTTTACCCCTACTCTACTCTTTTCACTTCCCCCACGCCAATTCAATCGTCAAAATCGCTGTTTTGAGCGAAAACACCAAGAATCGCCAAGTCGCACCGAGAAAACCACGTTACGCGACCCAACGCCAAGTGACCAATTCCTTACGTGACTTCACGCTAAAATACTAAGTCCCTCGTCTAATAAACCCTATATAAGCCTAAACCCAAAAATTGCATTTACCTAAAAACTATAAAAAAAATTAAAGCCCTTGAATCCCTTTTTTAAAAGTAGTACGATAAAGAATTTTAAGGGTTAGATATTAACAAAAACTTAACCGTGATAACTACGTCATTCGCAAATATCGAAATTCTTTCGACGACTAAACTATTAATATGTGAAAAAAGATTTAAAAATGTATTAAGTTCAAATTAAAAGCAAAACTTAAACTATAAGGGATTTATATGTTGAAAAGGGTTTCAATAAGTTGATAAAGATTCTTTCCACATAACATATCTTAAAAAATGCCTTTGAAACCCATTCCCGAAAGGAAAAGGCGATGGAAAATATTTACGCCTTTAAATACATTTTAGGGGACCTTCACTTGACCCTTAATTACGTTAAACATTTTTACGCGTAAATGATAAGTAATTTATTAACCTGTTCGGTAGCTTAGCATCTTTATGTAATAGTAGGGAGTATTCTTGCAGCGACGACAGGACATATGAAATAACAGCCACTAATACAGCTAAAGGAAAATTACGTTAATATTTTTTACCGATTAATTAAATAAGATCGTTAAATTCCTTAAAACCTTCAAACCCTTATTATCCCCTAGACTTTTAATAAAAACAGCTAAGCTCTTTAAAACCCCCTGTTTATAATAGAATCACATATACGCGTAAGCCTATTATAAGTCTTATTGTAAACCTTTACCTTTTAAGTTAAACGACTAGCAATTACCATTGATATAGCGGCTCGGACGCTTCTAGGCTTAAATTACAAATAAATACCAACAAAGATTCAAACGATTGACGCGACCTTCCTTTAAGACCTGTTAAAATGGTTAATATTAATTATAAACCTTTTATAAACTTCGTTAAAATTTGAAACGATATAGAAAGTATAAGAAAAGCCTTATCCCTTTTTCGACACAAAAATAATACCTTTTTAAAATATTTGTAAGTAAATAGAGGTTTCCTCTTATAGTTTTTATTTATTTTTTTCGGAAATCCTTATAGGGTCCACCAAAAACTATTAGGTCATTCTCCTAACCCAAGTAACCACCTTTCGCGAAGTTTGTCTTTATATAAAAAGTTACTTCGAATACGACGTTTACTTTGTTTTATATTATACGGATTGAGCCAGCACTATGGGGATTACTATAATAGCAAAGAAGAAAAAGGAGAAAATATTAATGTATCTATTAAATTCAATTGATGAACAAGTTAACATTGTGTTAACAGGGAATTGAGAAAGCTTATATTGGCGAAGTCATACTTCGCTAATAGTTAGAAGCAGCTGTTATAGGTATAAACGAGTTTTAATACGCTTTTCAACGTCTAAATACTACCTGTAAAGGCTTTTTTTAACCAGTTGCACTCCTATTTTACAAGTAGAATCACACATATACTCAACTCGTTTAGTATATACCCCTAAATCGGTAATTTCCTTAATGTAAATGAAAAAAGCCTTACGGTAGTTAATTACGTCGATCGTAAATACGGTTACGGGCGCCTTTAATACCTAATTCTTGGCTTATTGACCTCAAATTAAAATTAATAACTACGCTAACGCTGAAGAAGTTAGGATTTAAGCGACTTTATGAATCATAAAAACTATCGTCATAATAGTAATAAAAATGTTAGATTTGTAGTGTGTTCAGTTATTTGTTAACTTGCCCACCCCCGCCTCCGACAAGTGTAATAACAAAAAGGTGATAAATTATATTTAATACCTTACTACTTCTTAATAGAACCATTTGGATGAAATAGCATACTTTGAGGGAGAAAAGCTAATTAATAGCGATAATGCTCCTATATAAGTAAAATGATATAAAAATATAACCCCTAATATAGTTCAGTAACTAGCCGACTACGCTTTCCTATACTATTTAATCGGTAAAAACCTTTAACTTCGCTTTAACTAAGCTAACGACCCCTTATATATCTTTAACTTTCGCGATAGTTACGCGAATTACAAATTTCAGGGTAAATGCTAAATATAAGGATAATAAGGTACTAAACAAAATGCTATTCGTAATACGTATCGTTACGATATAAGTAAGGCTAAATTTAGTTTCGGATTAGGTAAATGACAATCATTATTAAGGATAATAATGGTTAAAATTATTATCAGGTCGATTACGTTCTCAGTTTTTGAATCCTCTGCCCCCTTTTTTTAGAGAATATAAAATCTTTCGGCGGTAGTATTAACTTTAACGCCGACGAATTGGTTAAAAACATCCAAAGTTCTATACTCACCTTTCAATAGTGGTACTTATAGTTTTATTTTTAAGTACCAAAGATAATAGTGTTCAATTCAACGCAGCTCAAGATACGTTAATTGTGTCTGCGCTTTAATTATCTAACCGTTAACATGCTATAAAACGTTATAAAATACGTAGGGAATGAAAATAATGAATACTTTGCGCTAAAAGCTATTTAAATTCTTTGCAATTATTTCCAAATATATACTGTAGCCCCTCGAAATTTTAAATTTATACTAAAACACGATTAAGATTTTAATTGCGAGGTTTTTATTAATGTATTTTACTTGGATAATAAGCCTATCTTTTTACGTCATTTACTCCATAACTTGTCTTCATCAAGTTGAATTCCAAAAATCCATTTTCATAAAGGATAAGTTGAAAATATTAAGGATGTTATAAATCAACACGTACTTAGGCCCACTTAACGTCATCGTCTACAATATTAGTATTGGCTTTACGGTGGCGAAGTTTTAATGAAACGCTATTATAAAAGGAATTCAGGGTAAAGAAAAGCTTATGAAGAACTACTAAAGTATTAAAAAGGTTAAAAAGGTATACGTACTAATTCGTCGAACCTATAATATCCTTACGTTGGAAATTAAAAGCTTTACAGATGAAAAGTCACGCCTTTAAATGGTAGTAAAATGCCTAGAATATGTTTTGGGCCTTCAGGGTCTAATTTTAACGCTACTGGTTTTTAGGGTGTACCCAAGCCTAACGAGTAAATTTCCACTATTATCATGTACCTAAAAACGAGTTGTTGCCTAGGGTAAAGCATTAAAGGGACTGCGAAAGTAATCGGCACGCCGATAAGATAACAACGCCTTTGATACCAGAAATAAACCTACGATTATAGACGTATTTACTTTGCCGTTATGAAGTAAAGTCCTTCTATAGTAAGTGCCAGGTAAATAAGAGGGCCCGTATAAAATCTTAAGTATCGTTAACTCTAAAACAATTATTAAAACTGTTAACAGCCATGTAACGTTTAAATTTACTCAGGTTAAGCCTTATATTAGGGTAATTAAAGATAAAAATCTTTAAGTTAAGAAACTGAGATAGTACAAACCTTATTTCCTTTTTAATAATAAGCCGATAAAACGCTGTTGGTGCGAACGACCCCCGAAGAAGAAAATTTTTAAAGAGAAGGAATATATACCAGGCCATATTTTTAATACTATTTGGGTAATTAAAAAAAAGACGGATAACGCAGACTTGGTACTAAAGCTTCGAGTATAAAGTATTATTAAAATTTCCGTCAAACCCTTTAAAGAAAGCAATAAAGTCGAAATTAACGGTTTACTAACCCAAAAAGTCGTATAATCCGTATCGAAGGTTGACTTTAACCTTAAAAACCTTAATATTACGATCTTCAAGTCGAGAATTATCCCCGAGGTTAAAGGCGAAACTACGGGGCAGTTGTAACAAAAATCACGCTTAATTGTCTAAGGATACAGTAGTAAAAGTAAAGATTATATCCTTGAAAAATGGATAACTATTTATAAACTTAACCAATACTTAGTAGTCGTCATGGTAATAGGTCCACTAGTTAAAATCAAAGATAAATTTACATTTAATAGCCGATATATTATGTAAGGATATACATATTTAGCCACCGATTTACAACGGATTATATTATCGGAATACCTATGGGAACTACATATTATCTACCCTTCGGAAACTGTAATACGATGTATCAAGCTTTTTATAGACTAGCTAAAACAGGTGTTTAGTAGTTCCTAACCCAGTAATTATATTTTAAATTATGACTAGATATAAAGTCTTTAATATACGATACGTATTTACTAGTAGTTGAAGACAAGGATTTCGGACTAATAGTTACATAAACTAACAATATTTCTTTCGTTGAAATGGTTAGCGTTATGGTATTAGAATTTCAGTCAATTAAAGACTTTAAGTTTTGATACTAGAAGCTGGTTACAATGTTAGCAGAGAATAACCAATTGAATGTTAACGGATCGTAAATCCGTATGCTTGGTATCAATACCGTCTTTAGCTTTAGTTAAAGAGATTAAAGAGTTAACTTAACTACAATCGATAAAACTAATATAGTTAAGGCTTAAAGATACCCCTAAAATAACGTATTAATGGCAGTTATATCGCCACCTTATACTAATTAAAGGTATTAAAACCTATTTATTACGGTATAAGTATAGGACTTAATTGGTAACGACTTTAACCCGTTAAATAAAAGGTTTAAGTAGAAAATACGAAATTTGAACCGGGGTATTGATATGGCTCCTATTAACTTATCGAGAATGAAGTTAATAATTTTTACAAACGGATCTTTTATATACAGCACCGACTCATTTTTACACATCGGTTTTTTCATTACTTTCTTCAATAAAAAAAGGTGGAAGGATTAGCTTAGTATTACAAGTAACCTAATCTATTGGACCTTTATGAAATGTCAAATGATTATACGAAGTGTACTAGTTTAAGAGGATTATGGTATAATGATAAACTGTAATATAGGTATAATATTATGGTAAATTGTAATATAGATATAATATTATGGGAAACTCCTAACGTTATTACCAGGAAATTAAAGATTTCTTTTATCCTAGAAGTAATTTGTATCGACTCAAAAAGTCTTTTCGAATGACTTTCAAATTTCGAAACCAATGGATAAAAGCGCCTGATAATCAACGAAATGATTCTCAGCGAAGACTATGAAGGCAAGTAAATCGAGAAGTTTCGGTGAATCATTGGAAAAGATAATTTTACTAATGTCATAACGAAGGAGTCACCAAATAAAGCCCTTAAAAGGTTTGTGGATAGTAATAAGCAAGCTTTATACATTGAACGCTACGTAAAAAGGTCGCCTGGTAAGGTACAATTATGTTACGATGGTTGGAGATATGATGGAAAACTGGAAGACTGTTGGGTAATTGACGATTGCAACTTGTTTGATCAGTACGGTTAAATTAAAAGTTGGAATAATACTATGGTAGAAGAACTTTTTATGAAAATTCATAAACTTGAACCTCGGAGCCGTAGAGCAATTAACGGTAATTAGAGTTAATTTGAGTACAAATGTGTGTAATTTGATATAGAAGTTAACTGGAATTGATAGGGGTTTGGCTACTAGTAAGGTCGAAGTTTGGAGTTCACTGGAAACAATGAATTGATTACACTAACGAAAACGTATAAATTAAAAAGCAGTCAGTATTAGAATAGGAGTAATTACAATGCACTATGTTAACTTTACTAACAGTAAAATTGACTATACTGACTGTAAGTTGAGTGTATTATTTTGTGTGAGCTTACTCTATTAACTGCAAGGTAAGTACAGTATGCGACAACTTCACACTAGGGCACGGGCCAAGTACCCGACCCTAAAAATTACTACGCGAACCGGATAGCAGCCTGCCAAACTTAGAACAATATATCTAACACTTGACCAATGCAACACTACTATTACTTCAACCAATCGAGTCGACAACGTTGCAACGTCTAAAGCCCTACCAACCGATATAATTATTTGTCATTACTGATATAGATATTGTTGAATAATATGTAGATTTAAGTGTACCCCAAGATAATATAGGTTTCAATTGCGAGAATTTCGTAGTTATTCTTTTGTCTTGACGACGATTTCATGTTTTATATGATAAATTGATCTTGTATTTTCTATAATGCCGATATAGACATTAGGAAAATGATAATCAATATAGAAGAGTCTTTATATACCTCATAAATCGATACATATGTTTCAACCGTTTGACGTAATAATTATATATATATATATATATCAAGTTAACCAATTTTTTAATAATCGTTCAGCCTAAAAAAACGCAGTAGAAAAAAAATGCTTATCGATGAGTATTGATGTAGAGATTAAATGTAAAAGGTTCTTATTTCATTTTATGAACCGAATAATATCTTGTTTTTTTTCCATTAGGAAGCTACTAGTAGAGATGTAATCTATAAAATATTAATTAAGGATTTAAACATTGTTATTAGAACAAAAGAATTGATATCGAATTTAATAATTTTCAAAGTATTTCTTTGTATAACAAATTAATTTGTAAGTTTAACATGAGAGTTGAAAAGTATATTAACGTATGCTAAAATTGTAGGGAAGTAGTAGGAGAAATTAGATATAGAGTTGGTTAAAGACTATATTAAAACTAATAACTTCCTATCAATGATAAAAATGTTGTTTTGGAATTTATAAAACTATGTTTCTATTTAACGAGAGCCATGTTATTGAAACGGTACTTTTAACATTCTCAATATTAGGAATCCAAATATACGTGTAAATATAGTAAACATATTTATAACTTTTCATTCAATATAAATTAAGTCGTATCTAAGAGACGTTAATATTGTTAACTTCGACATACATATAGTCGACGACGCCGATTTCATTGCGTCCATTAATATTGGTAAGTTTGTCATCAACTCGTTGACTATCACGATATTATTATAGGTCAATTATTTAAGTTTATTATGTTAATAATCGGTCAATTCATCATACAATAATATTACTGATGACTTTTTGAAAATGATACCGCACAAACACGATTATTATTCGTCCGAACGAGTAGAAAAAATACTGTGGATTGTTGAACAGAAGTACACCCGATGACAAATTTATAATGAAACTTTGAATGGATCAAGTTATTGAAAGAACCGGATAACCCTTTCCAAAAACAAACACATTCAAAATGAATGAGCTTGTTCTTGAGTGGAGTATTCAATTTGCATATACATTTGAATTCAATAGATAGAACTTAAATATTTGTTTATTGAAGACAATCCAAAACTTTGAGGGTAAAGAAAAAAATAACCACTATAATAAATGAAAACTCATTTGCTAAAAATACAGCTATAACGGGGAAAATGATATTTTGATGTAATTTAGGTCAACGGAAAAATTCATTAACGATTAACTATTATTAACTTTGAAAAATTCATGACCAATACTGATAATACCTATAATTATTGCGATATAACGTTTCCGTATACCCAGTTCATTCATAATATATACTAAACTATCATTTTGGTATTATTCAAGGTATTATCTGGCAGGTACATATTTAAACTACTTATTCAATATGTGAGGCCATGATATAAATGAATCTAAATTGATATATATTAGTTGTAAACATATGAAACGAACTTTAAAACTATGTTTAATATTGTATCCTTGATTTTTGGCTCATACTTTACATGCTGGAAGGTGGTGGATAATTTGGTATAATCAGTATATAGGCCAACAAGTCTTTTTTTGAAGTGAGGGAGTTTTCGTTTTTGACGGAGGATGATTTTTTTTGTGGAATTATTAATCAAATAATAGGTTTATGTATATGTTTAATATGAAGTTTAAATTCAGTTTTAGTACTTTCGTCATTTTCGTGTTAGTTAATAAAGACTTGAATGGTATATATATTAATATCAATTCAAAATAATAAAACTGGGTTCTGCTTTCAATCTATTAATTATTTCTGTTAAAAATTTAGTATTGCTTTCACTAACGTATCTGCCATATTTATATCGTTTTTGATCTGAAAAAAAAAAGATATATAATCAATCAATGGTTTTTTAAATTTAAAATTGTATAAAAAACGATGATAACAACTAGAATAAATTATATAATAACAAAATTGGTTTGAACGACGAGTTCAATACAGTGCCAATGAATCCAAGAACATTTATTTTTATGAACTTAATGGATAAATGTTTTGTTTATACCTACCATTTAATTATATGAATCAATGTTTCATAATGCTCACATATAACGGTAGTTTATAAAAGGAAGAAGTTACAACTACCAGTCATTTTGTTTATCGAACGTCTATTCAATGTAAAAGTATTATCCGTACAGTTTTGACGTTACATATTCATACTTCAATGTCGTATTTTAGTACAGCAATTATTTTTAATACATCCTTCAATATTATTACCAAGACTTTTGTACTATTATTAACTTAAAATGTTTCATATGTCGATTTCCAATAAAAATTAAGTTGTCCATTCAAGATTCAAGAACTAATAAGAATATATCAATGATATATGTGATAGCATTTTATAGAGCGTATAAGGTTAAGTAAATGGATTTTTTTTGGAGTGTTAACAAAGATAATCCAATTGATTTCATGATAAAACTTACGTTGAATCAGGTATTGCAATTATTTATGGACGTTAATATTTTAATCATTAGGATAGAGGAATTGGTTATCTGATATTACAAAATATGCGGAATATGTAGAATAGGTAATGGTATAATATTTGGTGTTAAATTATAATGAGGTGATAAATATTTTATATTCGGAAAAAAATATATATAATGTGATATAATTACGGGGTAAGAAACATTATTGGACACTGAATACTATTACATGAACCTTAATATCTGGGTGCAAACGGGTAAATATATACGATACATGAAATCATGATATTCCAATATTTTCATAATATAGGTTCTGTTGGAACAGTAGTAATTGAAGTTTATTCAGTCAATTTTACTGTTATATAAGTTGACTGTGCTGACTGTAAGTTCAGTTTATTGTTTTATGGGTTTACTGTATTGACTATAAAATCAAGTACAGTACGTGACAAATTCAGACTAGATCACGGGTCAAGGAATTAAACACAAAAATTAGTGAGCAGACCAGCTAACGTTCGTCAAAACCTAAAATAATATATACACCACGTGATCACGAAATAATACTATCATTTCGACCGATTACAATCGACAACATTATAACGTATAAAGACCCATTAATAGGGTATTCCTATGAATAATAATCATTATTTATTAGTTTAAGCTCAGATTGGCTAATTGAAAGATGAAATTTCTTTCTGGTTACGCTTTAGGTAAGACTAACGTAAAGGAAATATTTTTGCGCAAGGTCTTTACAAACTGCATCCGTCTAAAACAGTAGGAAGTAAAGAAGACTTTTATATTTAAATGGTCTAGATCGTTAATCTAGAGGTAGAGATGGTATCGTTATTGAAAACACTAAGAAATTTTCATTGAATCTTTTTAAAGATGGACGTTCAAATTGACAGTTAAAAGTCTTAAAGATGGTCAACTCGTCAAACTTATAATTAAGTATTATTGCTGGCTCTATTTCTGTCAAAACTATTGAGTCTTATAGATTATAACTTTCAATTCTAAATAACAAACGATAAAAACTTTTTGAATCTTCTATCTACACTAAACTTTACTATTTATACCAACCTTTTCCCTATATACTCCTTATTATTTCCCCTCAAACCACAATATCATTGATCGGATAGGTTTCTAAATACGTTAAAACCAATGTTTCCAGCGAAAATACCAAGAATCGTTAATTCGTGCCAAGAAATTCATGGTGCTCGACTGTATACTAATTCACTAAGCCACTACGCTCTCATATCGCTAAGTTCCCTTGTCCAAACCTCCTAAACCCTACACCACCTGAATTAACGTTAATTTGACTGTCAAAACCTCAATATAGCACCAAGTTAATAATACCTAAATGCAATTCAGGCTCTCGGAACTATTTTCTACAAGCATTATGATGAAGACCTTTGGATTAAGGATGTCGATAAGTCTTTAACTTCAAAAAAACCTGATTAATTATGTTCTCTAATACATCTTCGAAACGGAATTCAGATAAGATTTAGGCCGTGGCCACTACGACTTTTAAACCATTTGTAAGTTTTTTATCTATTGAATTATTAGTATATAGAAAATGATCCAATAGACTATTAAAACCAAATTGAAGGTAGAGACTAAGACACGAGGGATTTACATGCCTGATAAGACTTTAAAAGGGTTGACAGAGGCCTTTTTCGAGTTGGCCTAACTTGTTGATTGCTTTTAAGATCCTCAAATTCAAGACTTATGAGGAAAAAGGAAGGGAATTGAGAATTATCAACACCTTTATACACGTTTCAGAAAACCACCACCCTTAAATCCATACTTGAGTTACGCCTTTAACTTTTCCGCTAGTACCAATTCTTCCTACGGCGACAATGAGGAACCTGTTGATCTGCTTGAAATTTTAGCACTTCCACATGATAGCTTAGAGTACGCGTTTAGCGGAAGCAGAGTACGTGAAGTAAATATTGTAAACGCGGTAAGAGGAAATGACGTTGGCGCAATTCATCGCTTAATGAAGTAAGATCGTCAAATTATACAAATTCCTCAAGGCGTTTCTTAGAATTGTTAAGTTTTTTAAGGCAAAGATTTATACGGCAGGTACGCTAAATGTGCAAGCCAACTACATATCATATTACAGGACTTTACCTCTCGAGCGAGGCGACTAGTTACTACCCCTATTATCACGGCTTAAAACATCAGGAAACACTATTGAAGACAGTGATAATTATCATAACCTTTTCCCCACATCGATTAAAATGGTTAACATTAATTACAAACTTTCTACGAACTTCGCAAAGATTTAGAACGATGTACTGAAGTATAATTCAAGGCTTTAAAATTTTCTTGACACGAAGATGATGCCCTTTTTGAATATTGGCAAATTAATGGAGGTTTTAAATTAGGTTTTAAATTACTGTTCTATGGAATTCATAAAAACCACACTAAGGATAACTTTTTGACTTTCTTGACGAAAGTGGGAATTTTCTGGGAAATTTACGATGGTATGAAAAGCTACTTGGAGGTTGGCGTCCACTTTGCGTAATACTATATGGATTAGTCCATAACGAGGTGGATGACGATAAAGGTCAAGGAGAAAAAAGGAAATACTAATAGATGTCTTTAACTAGATACTTGACAAGTTGATATTTTGCTAATAAGTAAAGGAGAAGACTTATGTTGGCGAAATAATATTTCGTAAGTAGGTGCATGTAGTTATTACAGGCGTTAACGAGTTTAAATTCGCTTTATAACGTCCAAATGCTACCTGTGAATGATTTTTTTTAGCAAATTGCTGTCCTCATTTACGAATATAATAAACTATAGGACAAACTTCATTGCTATATACCTCTAAACTGACCACTTTCGCGACTAGGATAACGAAAAACATGTCATAACGTATTATTTTGATCATGAATATGGAAGAATCTAGCGCTCAATATCTAGGTTAAAATCCTTAGACTAGAAGCCAAATTGACGTTAAAGACATATGAAAAACTGAAGTGAACCAGTTGACCGTAAGAATTATCGTCGTGATACTGTCAAAAGGGGGTGGATTTACAATAAGTTAGGTTTTTAGTTAACTCGATACCCTTCTGGTAAACGCTATAAATAATAGGTAATGTATTATACCCAATATCTTATTGTTTTAGGGCAAGATTATTTGGACTATATTGTAGATTACGAGGGTAATAAAGATGTTAACAATGACCATACATCAAATCAAGTCACGTAATATAAAGATACTGATTTTGGAGCGGTCTAGTGAATAGCCGACTTCGCCTTCTTATAACGCTTAAGTAGCGAAAACCTTTACATTTTCTTTAATTAAGCACTTGATTCTTTACACATCTTTAGCCTTCGCTATTATGACGTAAACCACACGTTTTAAGGTATAATTCCAGATACAGGGGCAACAAAATATTGAATAGGATGCTATTCGCAATATTTAGTATTGCAACGGGAAAACATTACTACTATAAAAATCAATAGTCAAGATGCTAGCAAGGCTAATGTTGGCATCGGCCAAGCGAACTATAGTTATTGGGATCGACGATTTCATAAATAGTTGTTAAACCGATCACCTTCCACATCCTTAAGTCCCCTAAGTAGAAAACATGCAGATTCTCAGTATTAATATTGACGGTAATATTGACGAATGAATTTAAAACGGTAGAAAGTTTCCTTTCTTCTTTCCTTATGGCCACCTTTGGTTCCGTTTTCAAGGCTTAGAGGCAATAATATTAAATTTGAAGGAGTTAAAGTCACTTTAATTGTACTAGAGTTTCAATTACCTAGTTTTTAACAGGTTATATGAAGTCCTTAAATTTGTAAGGAATGGAAATGTGTAATAAGTTATGATAAACACTATAATAACGCCTTAACACTATTGGCAAATTTGTTCCTAAGCCCATCTAATATTAAACTTTACATTGAAAATCAATAGGTATTTAAATTGAAAATATTTTAACGTGTTTTATTAAAAACATTAGATTTATTCTTTACCTCATAGGCTTTGAAACCCTTGGTTTATGGCGTTAAGTTTGTTAAGTTTCTGTCGGCGAGTGATACGTAGGAAACGTTAAAGATATTGTTGATTAATATGAAAATAAGCCTACTTAGCATTGTTATTTACGATGAAGATATCTATTTAGCGTCAACGAAACTTGAAACGAATACTAAGATGATGGGGAATCAGTGTAAATAGTTACTTATTAAAGCCTATTGAAATATTGTAAAGGTCTAAAAGGTACACGTATTACTTTGTAAAGTTTATTACATTTTGACGTTATATATTAAAAGCTCCATTAATTTGGGGTCATGTTTTCAAGTAGCCGTCAAGAGTTCAAACGACACTTTTAGCTTTGACGGGTATATTCTAACGTTTCTAGTCTTTAGAATATATCTTCATTTGAAAGTTGAATTTACAATATTAGCAAGTAACTTAAAAAATGATAGTATACGTTAAAGCTTTAAAGAATATAAAAAAGGATTAGGTATCATGGTAAATCAACAATACTTTTAATACTAAAAACGGTATTACCACGATTAACGTATTGTCTTGACCATTATAAAACGAAGTCTTCCTATGGAGAAACTTAGATAAATAGTATGGCCCATTCAACATTTTAAGTATCGCTAGCCCTCAAGTGATTTTTAAAATTGCTAACAGTCCTGCGAAGTTTCGAACAACTCAGATTTAACCCTATATTGGGACAATTAATAGTAATGATAACGATGATAATGAAGATCTTAAAGCTAAGAAAATCAGCCAACACAATCCACCCCCTTCCGTAATCGATAAACCAATGGAATATTAACGATATTATCAACTAATAAGGAGAAGAAATATTAAGGATAAGGAATACACACCGGACGAGATCTACAATATTGTTTGGATTGATAGAGAAAAAAAACGACCAAGATTTAGCTGTCAATCTTCGCGTATAAGTAATTATCAGAATTTCAGGCAGATCTTTTAAAGAAAGCGATAGGGTTGAAATTGATGAACTTCTTACTCTAGAAGTAGTATAATTTGTATCTAAACGCGATTTCAACCTTCAAGACCTGAAGTTCATGATTATGAAGCTGAGGATTATATAAGAGGCTAAAGATAAGACTATGGAGAGGTTGTTCAAAACGTTATGCCTCAATACTTAACGATACAGTACTATAGGCAGAACCTAAATCCTTAAGTTTTCGCCAACTATTAGAATATCACTCAAAGCTTGGTCTTCGTATTGACAACAGGTCTACTAGTTAAGATGAATGGTAAGTTCATCCCTAATAATAGCGAGATTACCCCAATGTATATGTAATTGGTAGTAAATATATAAAGAATTGTTTTATTAAAACTACCACGAAAAATCCAGAACATTTACTTTAAAAAAGATTCATACGATACATTAAGCAATGATATAAACTAATGAAAGAAGTTTATTAGATTCTAACGTATTAGTCGTACTTTTAATCGAAACTAGGTATGAACTTGTTAACTTATAATCTATATTTATCAATTATATTAGATATTGATTTCGGTTTGGAAGGTATATAAACTAACAATACATATTTTATTAGAACTACTAGATTTATAATATAAGAATGGCAAGGGATTGAAAATTCAAAGTTTTGGAATTGTAAGCTGATCGCGAATTGAGCTAAAGGTAAACACCTAGATTTTAACGTATTTTTAATCTACAAATATAGTGTTAATAATGTTAATATTTACCTCAACTTTCTTTAAAAGAGTCAAAGAGCTAATTTGGCTCCAATTGACAAAACCAACATAGCGAAGGATCAAATGTATTTGAAGCAACGTATTCGTAATAATTATATCGCGACTTTATATTAAGCGGAAACATTTAACGATTTTTTGATTTTGATACAAAATCAAAACCTAGTGAACAACAACTACGATCAGTTGAATAAAAAGACATATTAACAAATAAGAAACTTAATTAGGGGAATTGATATGGTTTTAATAAACTTGTCGAGAGCTAGGTCGATGATTTTTTATGGATGGCTTCTTTGTAAATAATAAGAATCTAACGTTATGAATCGGATTCCTCAAAACAATCGTTAATAAAAAAAAATCCTAAAAAGATCAATTTGAAATTACTAGAAATATGATTTATTAAATATTGATTAAATGTAAAAGAATCTCTCGAAACGTTTAGCTTCGGAGGTCTGTGATATAATAACAAGCTTGGATGTAGGCATAAAGATATAAAAAAAACTTTAGTACCATTATCAGAAAGCTAGGCATTCCACCAATACCAGTTGTAATTTATACCAACTCGAAAAGTCTAATAAAATACCTCGCTGAATAAGGAACAACCAGCGAAAAACGCCTTATTATCGACGTAATAACACTTCGAAAAGCCTAAAAAAATGAGGAAATCAAAAGATTAAGGTACATTAATGGTAGACATAATCCAACTAATACTATCATTAAGTTAATACTAAGTAAAGACTAGAAGAAATTTATAAACAGTAATACGTTGACTATACGCATTATAAGCTACGTTAAAAGGCCACCTGATAAGGTTAAGTCACGTGTTAATGAGTATACAGGGATGCAGAGGTACCCTAGTAAACTTAAAGACTGCTAGCAAATTAAAACTAGCTATTTAATTGACTGGCGCGGCTCAATTCTATATCTGCAAAAGTCTTTAACAAAAAACTTGTATGTGAAGATTGATAAAATCTAAACTCAAAAACGTAGGATAAAAATATTAGAATCAATTTGGATGCGGAATTAATAGGAGTCTAATCGGTTAACGAAAAGGAACTTCAAAGCCTATAGGACATAAATAGTTAACCATATTAGTGTACATATACAAAACAAAAAGCCGACAGTGTTAAAGTAATTGTAATGGCAATGCTTTTGATCAATTTTACCATCAAGTAACTTAACTATAGTCACTGCAAGTTAAATGTAGTGTTTTGTAAGGTAAGTGTATTGAGTATAAAATAATGTACAGTATATACTCAGTTCCAACTAGGGCACGAGCTAAGTAATTAGCTATAAAAAATAGTATATGGTCAAGCTAGACGTCTGTCAAACCTAGAACAATACACCCATCACTTGACCACGCAATACTACAGTAACTTCAATCGATTCGAAATGACAACTTTGCAACGTCTAAAGGTCTATCAACAGCTACGAAATATTCCTATTAGCTTTTCGTTTAGAATGATCAATATTTCTTATTAAGCGTTAATTAATACAATGATCTTTAGAATAATAGATAATAAAAACAAAATCCGATTGTAGTAACCGGAACTAATAGATAACGAATTAGCTTTGAATAATTACTTTCAACGTTGTATGTATTTAATTTTCATCTTCATGGGATAGTATTTTATCTTTTATATAATGAGGCTCTTGTTTTTGCAATGATAAATAAGGTTTATTAATATTGTATATGATAATTCTTGACGGTATTATGATGGAGATACAGATTTGTCTATGAATCCTACACTTGGATACGGTATTATATTTCCTTTCTTTTGTATTGTTGGTAGGGCCTTATCGTTGCATTGTAGTCCATTAGAATTGGTCGAAGTAACTGGTGCTGCATTGAAAATGGTTAATGAATTGTTCTAGGTTTGATAGACCACTAGCCGGTTTGCACACTAATTTATATAGCTAATTGCTTAGCCCTTTCTATAGTGTAAAGTAGGCGCATATTATACTTGACTTGCAGTCAATATAGTAGAACCATAAAACAATACACTCAAGTTGCAGTCAATATAGTTAATTTTACTTATAGTAAAGTTAACTTATTGTAATTCCATTACAACTATTCCAACATTGGCAGCGTTTTGTTTTATATGCGCACGCTAATGTAGTCGACTAATCCTTTCCGATTACCACGAAATTACTCCCTCGTCAATTTTTCAAAACCCTCAATAATTCCATAATCAAATTGACCCCAATTGCCTTTGTTTACCTTACGGGTCCAAATTACGACCTCATCTATTCCCGCAAACGATGTTGCCGTTGTAGATTTTATAAACTTTTGACTCAACTGTATGAATCGAATAAGTCGACGACTTTAATTCCCTGACATTTTTCCAATTTATTTAGGTATATGTATTCGCTAACACGTAACTTAACCTTAGTAGATGGCTTTTTTACGAAGCTTTAGATGCGTATAATTAGATTATTGCTGTTTACAAACCTTTGAAAATCTGTGTTTGGTGAAGTTTTTATTATAAAATTAGCGGAATCATCTTTTTCATTAATCCATTGGAACTTTTCAATTCCCCTGCCTTTGTAAGTTTTACTAAATACAATTATATCGATTTTGAAACGATTTTCATTGGTGGTTTTAAACTTTCAAAATCATTTAAACAAGCCCCTTTAATCGATATAAACTACCATTGAAATGAAGGGAATCTCTAGTTGTTTTGTAATGATTTTAACTATTTTCTATGATGCTAAGTTTATATCGAAGCCGGCCATTATGACATAGACCTTTGAACATAGTACGTTTCTAATGATTTTATTGTATTCAATAAATGTTTAATAGATCAGGTTTACAACAATGTTAAATTAATCCTCTTATCTACTTATATTGATAAGGGCTATGAAAAAGACAACCTATTACAATAGGTTCGTATTGTTAGTAAAGAAGCTATCCGTAAAAATTATTAACTTCGTCCTCGAAAGTTTAATCTATAATATTAATACCTCGGTCTTAATTCCACATCTCTTACTCTAACTTCTCATTTATCCGGTTAAAAATTTACTTCATTGTATTTTATACTTATATAGTAATCGATAGGTTAAAAAAACAGTTGATTAGCATAAGATGGCGATATAGCGGTCATGAGCGCGTTAATTTAAGTACAGTTAAGCCCTAACCATGTCAATTTTGTCAATTTTAGCGAAGTAAACGCTTTGGCATTTCTAGCGAAAGCTAAGGTAAGCACGAATACCAAACATACGAACTGACGATTCGTTGAAATTAAGTTGGTTATATTTTGTCAAATTTATGACCGGTTTTCAATTCCAAAACTTTAAGTTTTCAATCACTTTCTGTTGTGATTCCACAAAGCTAGCAATTCAAATAAAAAGGGTATCATTAGTTTATATACCTACCAAGCCGAAATTTTTCTTTTACGTTACTAATAAGTATAGGTCTTAAGTTCAAAATTTTATATTTATTTGAGATTAAAATAAGATTAATGAATTAGGAACTAATAAACGCCTACATCAAACAATCCTTATGACGCTTAAATATATTGTATTACCGTTGTCGAAGGATACTTGTTATGGCATTTCTGTGGTAGCTTTAGTAATACAATCCGTTCATCCTTCCCAATAAATTCATGGGTAGGCTCTACAATTGTTAGTTCTTCTACCAAATATAGATACGATCCCTTACCATCGCAACAAAATTTCTTCAACAGCCCCCTTTATAGCTAACACCAGAAGGGCCCGACCGACTATGCGCGCCTTTAGTGCACCTATAAAGGCGGTTCAATTATTGTAAAGTACTTAAGAACCTGATCAAAAGCGTCAGGCAATCAGACCACCCCCGGCGGAGAAGGATGCTATTGCTATCGTAACTAAATCTTTAACTCTCAATCCATATATAGGTCCCTTGACGCGTAAAGGCGCGACCTCGAAGTCCGTGAGTCCGTATACAGTGTTCAAAAAGAAGTTATTAATGCTTTAGTTATACGTTTTAATGGGCCCAGATTTACTGAGCATCGTGTACTGGTATTTTATATCCTGACGCACGTTGTTAACCACCTTATAGGGAGGGATAAAGTGATATAAATAGGCGAGCCGAAGCCAGTGCTCAGGCCTTCACCTTTACCTACGTAAGACGAACAGGTACGAGGATCCCCCTGAAGGGCCTTTTGTACGCTTTCCTCCGCCGTTGAAATAGCGGCTTTAATATTCCCGGCTACCACGACGAAGGAGGGAATAAAACTTTTTATGATGCTTATGTAAATCTTAATAGCTAGTCGTAACATGACGTCGGTTCTTTTCGTATTATAGAAAAACCCGACACATTATAAAAGCTAATAAGCCCTTACACGCGACCTTAGAAAACATTACTTTATGTAACGCATTATATTGTAGAGGGCGGGAAAAGAAATGAACTTCTGGGTTTTTAGGAGGGTTTCCAATGTTTTAAAATGTAATAATAAGGGGTATCCCCTCCGTTACGTATTCGTTAAACAAATAAAATTAAGCCTTATTGCTATTAAATGTATTCACAAAACCCTGACTAGATACGTGATTCGTTACATTAATATTAAAATTAGAAATAACCATGTATTTGAAAATATATTACTGGCCTTACTTTATCAATTTAAATGAACCTTTATTATACTTCACTACTTTTAGTGTATATATGCAATGAAATGGGTTTCCTGCGTTATTCATTCTCTTTTTCAAAAGTTTTGAATCGAAATCCCTGAGGATATAAAAAAAATCATATTTTAGGCCAGGACTATGCTAATCAACGCTTACTTGTCGATACACGGCTAGTACGTTAATACGGACTTTATAACCTAGATCATATTTAATGTACGTTTAATTAAATCCTTCTTGGTTTTTGATATTGACAAACGGTAGAGCCAGATAAGTAAACGCCTCTGAATATATATTTAAAAAAATTGTTGCTTATAATAGTATATTACTATACGTTATATCCATTTTATACGTTGCTCTAACTATATGATTCCGGTTCGAAATTACGCCCTTAAGCCGTATATAACCTTACCTCAATATTATGAATATCACGTACCCTTTCTTCCGGCTTATGGAGATTTTCTGACGGCCTTTAAACGAAAGTGCGGAAAATACATCCGCGTTTCGCAGTAACGGTTAAAGAAAATCAAACTCATTGCTGAAATTCATTATAATATAAAAGCGGTTACGACACCACTAGGTGAAAAAGTAGCTGTCGCCAGGCCTAACTAAACGAGTAATCGCCCGGTAAAAAGGAGCTGTGAGGCAAAACTCTTTTATACTAACATATAATAGTATTTTTTTCAGAAAAGATTCAGCCCGTTCTATATTACCCGCGCGTATTATAAGTGCCGACGGTTACTTAAACTTACAACCTAATATGTCTATATTACGTATCCCCCTTTTGCGGACCTTATTTTACACGAAACGAACAAGGCTTTCGCCGCCCGTAAAGAGGTGACCATTCCCCCTGCCACAAGGTTTAGTCCCCTAGAGGTATGCGCAACCTCTACCACTTTGAGTAAATCTAGTTTCCAACCGGAAGACAGGTAAATAACAGGGGTCAAATTAAGTTCATTTGTGTCCAAAGTCTTGAAAGTTACGAAAGCCAGCCCTAAGATTTTAAAGTCTATAGTAACAGGGACCCGATTTATCCTGGTAACCGTAAAGAAAACCCTGTACAAAGGCAGCCTTCCAACGTTAAATTCGGTTAATTTTATAATGAAGACCAACTTTCCCCTTTTCTCCATAGTTACATTTCACCAATGAGCCGTGACTAATACTTTTTCGAATGAAAGTAACGAAATAGCCAATGAATTTACCGCTTTTTTAGATTTAATTAACGTTAACATTTAGAAATACTAAATACGATTATAACGATTATATACAAGGCTATTAAGAGTTTTGGAACACCAAAATCAATCCGGAACTTGTGATTATATAGGTAAACATAGGAAATTTAATAATCGTCCACGAAACTATTTTCATGAGTTATACAAATAAGGGCGTAAGGGTTTTGAATATATAAAAACCATGGTATAGCAAAAGAGATAACGGATAAGGCTTCATATAACGTTACCAGGCTTACGACCTCTTTTTACCAATACGTAGTTAGGGCAGAAATATCTCCACTCAAAAGGGCTGGCGTGAACTACTTTTAGCAATACGACTCCAAGTCCTTTTCTATATCCGAAAAAAGGTGTTCCTTACCGCTACTTATATATTACTCAGCCTCGGAATAAATGTCTTATAGTTACGAATCAACGACTTCAACATAGTCTATATATACCGGGATTGATTTACTGATGATATATTAAAAAAAAATTACGTTCAATTACCCGAACCTTAACGTATCATTATTGCGGACCTTAACCTTATTTTCAGTCGGGTATAACCAACTTTAAATAACGCCGGAGGGGGTTATACCTTTAATTAATCGACCTTTATTATAAATATATACTTTAATGAAAAGGTCGAGATCCCTATACACCTGCCAAACCACGTCATAAGCCTTTCCTTCACCAATATCTCAGAGGTTATATCGGTCGTCCAACCTAAATTTAATGGCGCTTTGAATTGTAAGGTATTTTTTTACGACACTTTTGGTACGTGGATCCTATACTCCTGCTATCCTTCGTTTCAGAGTACCGGAAACCAATCTAGTTAGTTTAATGACTTAATCGATTCTAATATAACGTTTCTGACATGTGAAGACGATATCGAAAACGACGTAACCGTATTTGTATAGGTAAGGGCGTTTACTTAGTTATGCGATAACACGTTACAGGAGGACGAAAGGCCCGTGATAATATATATGAAAGCCGTGAAAGAATGAACCCTTAAGTGAAACCGGTGTTATTGATATATAAGAAAGGCGAATGGAATTCAGCTGTGTAGTATGAGATTTATCGAGCGTCGCATTTTTTCGTAAAGGTATAGCGAGTAAAAACTGGGTTTCTAAAAATTAAACTTAATAAAACCGTAAACCTGGAGAAGGTTTACTATTTTATCAATTAATATAAGTTTTCCTCGTTGTTTCAAACACCAATACTTAAAATAAACGGCCAATATATTCTTAAGGCCCCTTATTATGCCTGGATTTCATGGAGCGATATCCTTCATAGGGTTTTATTCTTTAATAATATTTTCGACGACGTTTTGAATACTTAGAATGTAACCGAGTATATTATTCCTTAAGGGTTAGAAATTTTGAAAGAAAAGGTTTTCCCTAATACTATTAACGTTTGTAATACCTTAACCGAGCCGGACGACATTACCGTGCGTTCACCTCAGGTGTGTCGGTACTTAATACCAAGCCCCTTTCATATCTTTTATAAAAAGTTCCTATGTTTATGTATTTTTTTATAGGTGTTGCGATAGTCGAAGGTATTTATAATACCGAAATTTGGCGACTGGCATTTATTTAACTTACGGTTGTTAAGGCTTATTGTACTAATACCGGTTCACTTCAAGTGGTTGGAACATATCGTAGCCCTGCGGATATTATGATAGCTTATTATCCTTGGTCTTATTAGCCTTCAATATGGGGAAAAACGCTCAAACGGTTTATATATCCCTTGACTACATTTTTTATATACGATATCGAATTCATATTCGCTGGAAACAAAGTGACGTCAGTCATATTACTTCAAGTATAAATCGCTTTCGTCGCATTACTTTACAACTGCTTAATTTAAAAGATAAGGCGTTTAAGATTTAACAGAAACCTGTTTACTATCGTTAAAGGCGTTTTTACTGATAAAGTAATTAGGGCCCGATACCAAATTACGATTTAAGGTTTTTTAAATTTCAATTGTAAGATCCTATAAACTTTTTCCCCATTCCTGGTCCTTTATAAATTTTATGTATCGGACCCCATTGACTTTTATATGAACCTTATCTTTATATACACCGATAATGTTCTTTTTCCTCAGGTATTAAATTTCCTAAAGTCAAATATTAAGGGTTTCGAAGCTAACTTGAAGAAAGAAGATTAGTAAACGACTAATAACAAACTTGTATTTGCATAGAGGAATTTCGAGTTATTATAAATTATTCAACATTTTAGGCCTTTTAACCTTAAACAACAGGGAAACCTATACGTTATTATCAGATCAGAGCTCGACTACCCAATTATAAACCCTTCTTTAAACTTTATATCTCCTAACATATAATAATTTAGATTTCGATTTAAAAAAGCCCTGTCCAGGAAAAACTTCATGATGGAACGCGTAATAAGGGTTTCAAAGGTAACCTAGTATCATAAAGGGCTTCTATATACTAAATACCAACCTTTAATTTATTTTTTACGAACCGCCGCCGTTACGATCGTATTTATACTTACTTATTATGCCGAGAACTGGTATTATAGGCGTAGGTAATATGGTTTTGAAAACCAGATTACGATACTGTTCAAAATTACAGAATAGATGGTCGCCTTGTTATATAAAACCTCGCCAAATATTATCGTCCGTAGAGACTTCAAAATACCTTTCGGCAAGATTACCCTTCAATAATAACGCCTTCGCTTTGCTTATTGCCTAAAAGCCTTAGATGCTCGACACCCCCTTAAATTATGGATTACGAAAGCGGCCGCCGACACACAGTTTACGGCCTCGCTACTTATCCCAGCAGCTATTGTGAACTCCGGATAAATAACCTTTTACACTCTTAAAAGAACCTAGCACTTTACCAGGTTACGAACGAAACTAATGGACAATAATATCCCCAGTCACCCCAAAAACCCTCCTTATACACGATAATAACGCCCGGCGGATAAGCTTCAACCATGGCTCCTCGCTACAATCGATAAATTTCGCAACTTCTTACGGCTAATTCTATTAGCTCCTTAATACTTAACAGGGTTTTTGAACTTCCCTACAAACGAGCTTACGAAGGAAGACGCTATTGCAACGTTTAAAACGTAGTATTTCAACCTAAACAAAGATTATATTACGATATTTACCGAAAATGTATAACAAATTTTCAACGTGTAAAGATACATTAGGTACGTGTTCATAGTTTACCGCAATGGTCGTATGGTACCAAAGGGTTTTGGTGGATTTTATGGTAATATATACATTTTCGATGCGAAATTTATTGACGTATTTCGAAACTTAAAAGTTTCCGTTCGTACTACAATAGGTACAATCACGATATATATTAATAATACCACCGCAATATGAAGCCTAAAAAGAAACCCGGTTACCTTATTTTATTAAGCTTTAAAGAAATTTCACACCATATTAGAATTCTATCAAAATCGTTTTATAAGAGAATAGTGTTTAATTTATATAAGTATCGATATAAATGTGACCGCGAATAAACTCGTTATAATTGGTATCAGGTTTTCCATACGCTTTACCAATAATGATAATCCTTCCGCAAGTAAAGTTAAATTCTATTTTAAGGTTCGCATGAAAACAGTCAAATGGAAATGGTATATTTTAAACTAAGGTAGTATTTCCATTTGGTATAATGGATAAGACCTTACATACTCGAATAAACCCGGTTTTAAGTACCGAAAGCTAAAATACATTTATTTTTCCCTAATTTCGCCACTAATTTCACGACCCTTCTCATATTGTTATATTATTATAAGAACCAGATATAAGAACTTCGTATCTTATTACCGGCGGTTCAAATTCTAGGATTTTAAAGAACTTTGCCTTTAATACGACGAAAAACGAAACGTTTTTCACTTAATTTGATTTCCGGCCTCTGTAAAAGTTGGAGAACTTTGGCCTGAATCGCCTAAAAAATCCCTAAACAAATAGGTATGCGGAATATATATATACAAGGTTTTTATGAACCTTACAAATTTCCGTGCATTTGAATATATGACGGATTATTTTTGAGGGAAAAAAAGGTATTTAAGAATTTTAGCCCATATATGCCGCATTTACAGCTCGCCTACAACGAATATGTTTTTTTGTCCGTCAGAAATATCGATGATACATACCTGCTAACTCTATTCCTATACAATACCTAGCTGTTAGCGATTTCTATTTAATGATTTCATCATTATTACTATCAACGCCTTTATGATCGCCGTTTACTGGTCACGAAATTATTTGCAGGGAAAGGTAAGGCTCGGGAACAGAACAGAGACGGAAATAAATCCGGCGGCAAAAGGGGAAAGGGTCGAAGGGACGGGAACGGCGGTAACGGGTTTATTAACGATAAAATCAGTATTTCCGCCGTTATTAAGGCCGTCATCCTTATTATCGTTAGTAGCTTTTCCTTTAGTAGTAGTAAGACATTGCCGACCCATTAACGCCACGGCTGACGCCTATACCACGGCGCTTTCGACCGTGTTAAAGGCGATACAAAGTGGTCACCATAAGGCGATTAAGCGTTCATAGGGGGCTTTTATAACGAAGGCGTCGCGGTAGGCAGCTAAAGACTCTACAGCGTGAATATATACGTAAATACACCCCTATTTACATTTAATTACTACTAATAACTAAAAAATAATATCCGAGCTTTTGTTAAAATTTTTATAGAATATTAAAAACCTTTATAAACGTAATGGCATATTAAATACCCAACAGTCCTATTTTAAAAAAAACTTTATATAATTTCCCCGATAGAAAATTATATAACCTGTATAGTGTTATATCCCACGAAGCTAAGGGGGGCGGATGAAAGAAATAGGGAGATAAGGGAAAGTAAAAAACAAAAAAAGAGAAAATTTTTATAAATGGAAGCGTAAAGCCCCTACGAGGGTTAACGGTTATCGGAGCAGGGCCGGCAAACGCTTAGTATGGCGCTTTATGAGTATGAAGAGGTTTATATGTAACGAAGCTATTGTTTTCGTTAATATAGTATCTTGAATTACGGTAAAATATATTAGAAGGTCCTACGTCATTGAAAACATAACATATAAGGTGAAATAATACTTGTGAATATTTACGCGAATTATTTCTATGAAATAAGTTTAAGGTTAAAGATGTATTCCATAAAAGATTCTTTTCTTATACTAAAACTTAATATATGGGTTACTATGTGTGTAAGGGTCCTTCCGCCACGCGTTGCTATGATAAAGAGCTATTAAACGTATATAATAATATTTACCCGGGTTTATACACGGGATCTATCGCGTATTTTCGCGTTTTAACATTACCAATGCTTAATTTCACGGGCTTTTATCTTTTACTAACTTAGTTTTACAAAGATTCCTCCTTAAAAAGCCAGACAGTTGTATCTCTGACGCGATTCGACGCCGGGCTTAAACTAGAAAAATAACGTCGCATTGTTAGACCAGAGATACAATTCACACGCTTACGGATCTCTAAACTGTAGGGCACCTTAAGGTCTTGATTGGGTGGATAGCTCAAGGCCTTATAGGCTCGCACGGGCTTGTACAGAGCCCGCATTACGATCCCCCCCGCCGGTATCTACAGGACTATTTTGTAGCAGCTAACGAACCTTTGGTAGTGGGCACTGCCCAGTGATAGTAAAAAGAAAATACGATCTATTATGAATTAGTCGCTGATTAAGTGTACGTTTACGTTATATTGCGCCTATTAACGATGAACTTCCCTTTAGTTTTGGTTAGCAAACTTATTACTAAAACGATCATTAAACGCTATTAATTTTCTAAATCATCGGTGACTATGTAAGGATTCAGTCTTTAACTTTCTTACCGTATTTTTAAACGATCAAACGTGACTTTTAATACGATCGCCCCGTAATTTTACCTTTCACCTCGTATATAATCCTTGACCTAAAGATCGTAACATCTGGATCTTAGAAGTTTAATATTTTTTGAACATTAATTGCACAACTCGTCGAATTAAAAATCCGTTAATTTCGACCTTATCGCTTTCCTTGAAAGATTTATGGCTAAATCTTAATAATTATTCTATTTCTTTCCAACTAAAATAGTATTGTAAATTCGACCCAGTATGTATTCCTTATCTTGAACGTTCCTCGATTTTAATAGTCGTTCATGTCGGAAACGTTCCATTAACTTATGGATAGCGGAAGAATAATGTTCGCGTGAACTTCTGAGCTTAACTTCAAGGTTTTCATCATTACCATTAGTCTCCTTAATATAAAGATTAACCTTGGTTATTCGAAACGTCACTAGACTGTTAGTAATTTTAACAATTACTTCAAAGTTAGCGATACTTAAATTCTTGTATAGGCTTTCCCATTCACTCGGCTTCTGCCACACGAAAAATTTATTTCGCAACAGAAAAGCACGTAAGCCTATTGTCATGGGGCTGCTTTTAATATTAAGGGTATCATTAACTTTACATCGTGCCAATTTCTTTCGCAATTCCTTCAATATTTTGCAATAGGATACAACATTTTCCTTAATACTTATTTATAGCAATTTTTTTTTTAAACGTGGGTACGCTCTAAAAAATAATAATGTTGGTACTAGGCCGTCGAGGCATACAGTATCATTCAAACCCTTTAGTTTCGTTTAAAAGCGTATCTACTAATCCGTAAAACTTTCAACCTCTAACGTAAGGATATCGTACACTTTTCGAAGTAATGCATACAACTTTTCGCCCTTTCTAAGACTCCAGTAAGCCTTGAAAAACACTTATTTACCTAAGATTCCCGTTATCTTGATATCCGCTTCAATCTTCGCAACCTTAAATTCCATATCAATATCGTATACAAAGACTTAAATTCACCCTAAGTACGTGTCAATTTATAATATATTTAACGTTTCGTACGTAATTTTCACCCATAAAGATATTACAAACTCAACTCCGTGAAAGAAGTTGTAAGGTTGATAATCTGAAGAATAGGATTATTATCCAAATGAAAAAACGTTAATAGAGATTTTGTAGTTAAAGTCTTTTTTCCTTTCAATATAAACTAAAATCTTAGAGGGATTAGTTATACGTTTTTTGATAATGGTAAAGCTTTTTAATAGCTTTCAAATCAAAGTATTTCAAGTTTTTATAATATACGAACTTAAGGACTTTATACAACCTGTTAACGGATGAGTAATTTAAACGACAATATAGTTAACTTATTTCCATCTTCGTTGGGTTTAATAATGTTACCTTTCGGCCGTGAAAATGTAACTACAAATGCCTCCCCTTAGTGGCGAGGAGAAACCTTTGTCCATTCTTTACCAATTTATCAATGTTAACGTCAAAGTTAACGCCGTGTGTATTTATATCATCAAAGTATTGGAGAAAAAAGGTCGGAGACTTGAAAATTTGAAAAATAAAAGACATAATTATGATCTAAAAAACCATTATTCCTAGTAAAAAAAGTTATTTACCTAAGCTAAAACGAACTTTGACCTTACAGGAATCTTAACGATTAATCTATATAATAATAGTATTTTCCTCTCGTAATCCCATGTACTGCGAATAGCTTTCTATTAAGTACCTTTCTACTTCTTCATCTAACATAATACTTTGAAACGTGTGATTCGCGTAATGATCGCGAAGGTTGAATGTATTGAATGAGTAAGGGGCAAATTAGGTCAAAAGTAGGGGGTTTCGTTACTTAAATGGTACAAGAAGTCGTAGTCAGTTAATTATTAGACCGCATTCGGAGTAACGTCATCGTACCATGTAATTTACCTAAAAAAATCGTCGTTGTTAACAGTTTCTTCACCTTTACAGTCCACGATATAATCTATGTAATCTCGTCTAAAGGTAATGGAATACTAAATATAATATATTAACTATCTATTATTATTCTTTACCGAACGGTAACGAGTCGACCAGTAACCGGATTGACTATAAATTCCACACCTTTTACCACTATTACGACGATAAATTTTACAGTTAAGAAATAAGTTCAAATTCCATCCTTGTGAATGTTAATATAATTACGGCTTTCAACGCAAAGGTTTGAAACCATATTTTCAACACTAGGATAACCTGTACATACGATTGTAATAATATATTATTATGCGGTTTTCGTTATTCACATCGAGAAAGTTATCAACTAAAGGGTATATACCAAGAGAGGCTGGTGTACGTACAATCACAGTTGTATGCAAGGACCGAAATTAGCTAAAAAAAGCATTTACAGGTGGTATTTCGACGTTATAAGGCGTATTTTAACTCGCTTACGCTCGAAACTGCTGCCCGTACCTAATTGCAAAACGTGGCTTCACCAAAAAACGCCTTTCTCGTTGCTTATTGGTATAATATTAACTTATAAAGCATTCAATTGAAAACATCTATTAGTACTTCCTTCTTTTTCTTATTAGCTATTATCATCATTTACCTTATTATAGCCCAATCTGTGATATATTGCACAAGGAGAGAATCGTATTGGAAATCCATTTTCATACTATTATAAATATCGTGGAAACTTTTTACTTGCGTCAGGAAGGTTTGGTAATAATCTCTAATATAGCCTATCAAACTTCCAGGAAATACTAGGAAAAAAATATAAAAAAGACCTTCATCCACTTACAAATGTTTTTTAAAAAGGCATTATTTTCTTATAGAAGAGGTTATAAGGCTTTCTGTTATACTTCTCTATGTTACTCCAAATTTTCGAAGAATCCGAAAAAAGCTTATAATTAATATTAATTATCTTGACAGGTTAAGCGGAAATGTTACAATAATCATCCCAGTTGTCGATGGTGATTCATGTCAATTTAAGCCTTAAAATCTCCTAGTCGTAATAATAGAGATAGTTTCTAGATGACCGGCTTAAGGGATAAAGCCATTATATTAAGGCCAGTAATCGGCTTACGCGTATAGATATACCTGCTGAGGGAAGTTTCTCCTTAAGAAACTTCTCGATTGTAAGCGAAAAATGAAGGGGTAATGATAATTAAGCTGTAATGGAGGTTTTATGGTATTTTTAGATATTATTCAATTAACCGGATAGCGTTGGTATAAATACCTTTTTCCGTGTTAGCGGCTCCTGCTTTGCGCGCTATGCCACCGCTAAAAACGTGCTCTACGCTATCACTTAAAGGTTATAAGCTGTTAAATAGATGAATGAACTCGTTATTTTCAATGCGGAAAAAAAATCTAACTTAATTATGGATAGAAAGAAGGTCCCTCAATACGTATGTAGGGGCTTAAGTCTTCAAAAATTCCTTAAGTTGGGTCAACTCGAAAAGGGTTTTTGCTATGGACTCAGGCTATTGGTCATTATGTCTATAGGTTACGTGACTGTACACGTAACGGGATATGCAGTACCCGGCTTGGGCGCGACCTAGACACAGTCTGTAGGTATTATGAGTGGGGGTATGTAATGGTCAATGTACGGACCATGCCTATAAGTTCTGTACGAAGGATTACGGTAGCTTTTTCTAGTTTTTCGTCTATACCTTAATAGTAAATTTCATGTATCACTTACGTTGATTACTATAGTATATCGGATTATTATATACTATTAAGGTTTCCGTTTATTCTTCGAAGGGGCTATTTCTTATAATAAAAGATTGGATGGAAAATTAAATGAGTTTTCGTTCCATTTTAGCCTTATCGGAGATGATAGGCTCTCGGCGAATACCCAGCACTTTACTTTTGTAAACATACCTCCGGCTTTTTCGGAGTCGACTTAAGCCGATATGTCTCGCCTACAAGATATTATAGGCTATGTCGCATTTGCTTTAAAACAAATTTAATAGTTTATTCAATCGAATTTCGCATTCGAATCACATCAAACTTATACCAGGTCGTTACCAAGATTTAATAACTTAAAGCCGACTTGGCGGCTATTTGAGTTAATTTTCCAGCGTTCAAGAGTAGTTGAAAGTGATACAATTGACCGTAATTCGACGGATTTACCTTTATTTAGGCGGCGATAAGATCAATAATCGAATTTAGACTCACGGAGAATAAGATATGATTCGAAAAAGATCAGCAGCGTTTCTTTACGCATAGGGTTATTATACATTAGCTATAAAGTAAGCTGTGACGGTATATCATGAGGTCGGTGGATACGAAAGAATATACGATTCGAAAAAGTTCGTCGACTATACTAAGGTTGTTTTAGCGATCTTTATCGCATGGATGAAGCCTTAATAGAATTAAAAGGATTATTTATAAGCGGAAAAAACTTGTAAATACTGTTCGTTCTCAAATTCGAAATATTAATTACTTAGGCTAGCGGTTGAAACTAGCCTTCGGCTGTTAAGTATAATTACTTACGTTTTCGTATATCCCCAAGTATTTGAGAGAAATATATTACTGTAGGCAGTAGCCGAATTGATTATATTACGGATTTGGCAAAATACAGCGAGTTCATAAAAAAATTGGAGGGTTTAAAATTAAAACGAAGTTAAAGTCGATATTTACCAGGCATCTCACAGGTATCGCAGCCGAATATAAATATAATTATAACGGGGGTTTATATATTTTAGGTATTCTTATTAAAAGGCCGTGATAAACGCGGTTAGTTATCCTAATAAACTTATTCTGTATAAGCTAAGGACTAAAGACGTCGTATAACGTAAATAACGGCGAAGAAACGTTGGGATAAATAGGTTGTAGAGCGTTGCCTACGTTATAAGCCGCTAAACCACTACCAACATCGTGATGGATTTTACTCGGCCTTTCTTTCGACGTAGGTATTTATAGTTTAAGTCGAAAAATTAGATGAAAATTTCTTATTATCAACTACGGTAAACGCCTAACTTTTAAGTACAGTTTCGTTTGAAAGTTACGTAACCTCAATAACTTAGTAATAAAATCGAGTAAAAGAAGATTGATTTGATTGAAATACCTATACACTCGAATCTATTCCTTATTCCTATACTTTTTAATAATACATATTTGCTAAACACTCAAGTTGATTTTAGCTATAATCATTATTATATTATAAGCGAAGCTTGAATATAATAGTTCAAGATAAAATTAGTTCGACTATTATAATTTCGTAATTTTTGGATAGTATTAGGGTAACGTTGCAATACGAGTATTACTCATATCGCCAAATTTCGCGTACATATTCAGAAATGATCGAACTAGATACTATTTATTTTTTTACTAGAATAACACGGAATATAATTTTTGGTATCTAATTGATACAATTTTCATAGGAAATTTTGAACGTTATCGAAATACGATTAATGATTAATCGGTACAGAAAATGAAATATTAATATAATAATGGTATGGCTTAAATTAAAGGGTATTTAAGGTGTACTAAAACCGGTTGTTATCAATTTAGTAACTCGATTTTAGCCAAAGGTATAACGTACAGGGGATTAATCTGAGTTATATTATATTATAAGTTTTCTCGACATAACGCGGATTTTATAATCGATTACTTCGATTAAAGTAAAAGAGGAGGATGGTTAATTATGTTTTTTACCCGACATGGTGGAGTGCCGCTATCTATTTAATGATGATAAAGTAATTGCCTTACTCTTATATCGGAAAAAGTTCGACTACTATATTGATATTAAATTGAATAAAGATAGATTTGTACCGAATAGATTATAAAGACAGATATATTCGATATTAAGAAATTAGCTTTTCGAATTCTGGAGTTAAGTTACCGAGTTAATAAATGAGTATCTAATTCGCGTAAGTTTATTATCAGATAAGGCGCCGGTATTATCGATTCTTAAGTTCATAAGGGGGAGGGGGATAGTTTTATATCGAAAAACGGGTTTTAAATGAAATTCTCGAATAAGGTCGTTTTTTCTAACCGTAAATGAAAAAAAACCCTTTCACGTGTTATCGAATTCAACGTCATTTAAAAAAATTGGTATTCGAACGACATTTTACTGTACCCGGGTTATACCTATATAAAAAGAATTAGCGGCTTTATATACCTGTTTCGGTTTATTCGAATAATCAATTACCTATTTTAATCTGGTGAAAACTGTAACAACATTTTTACGGTATATTAATTATATAATCAATATTTTAAATTATTCTGTTTCCATTTCCATAAAAGATCCTTTTATCTTCTTCCTGTATGAAATAGGATTATATAGCGAAATTTCGTGTGGTTTTGAGATGTTCTTGCGATACCGGGTTTAACTTGGACTTAAAAAAGTGTTACTTTATAATCAAAGAGGTAGAATACCTTAATTTTGGCGTAACGTTCGACTTAGATATCTAAGCTGTACCCGAAGAAGTTCGGGCTATTCGGGATTAGGAATTCCCATGTATTATTCGAAAAGTTCGAAGTATTTTTTTTAGTTTCACTAACTTTGATCACAATTTGATTAGTGAAATTTCCGATTCAGGTAATTATCTTATTATATTTACGAAACAGATAATGCGGTAAGTTTCAAAAAATCGAAACAATTTTCTTTTTACCGTAAAAACATATTCTTTACAGTTCCGATTTTAGTATATCAGAATTTCAATCGGGTAATGGTAAAAAAACCGATCATTTGGGGATAATTTTAGAAGAGAATTTTTCGCAAATGGATGAAAATAATAATCTAAATCTGGTTATATATTATTTCGTACGCTTTAAGTACGCGAAATGTAATTATATTATTTACAATAAGGATTTTTTCATAGAAATATTTCATGTAAAAGCGTGATTATCGGAATTACTTAATATCTGTACCCAGTGTACTGTTTTAACAGATTACAAAGGATTGAAGTATTTTTTTTTTCGCTACGTTTAATCTCGAAACGTTAAGTTCGATAACTTGAAGTGTTTTTACTTCTTTAATATTATTTAAGTTGTCGGCTCGCGACTTAAGTTGTTTATCCAAGTATATTCATCTATATATTACAAAATAAACACGAGTTTTAAACGCGCCACGCGATGGTTTGTTATTCTCTTCCTATAATTTTATCGGATAAAGTAATAATAGATTCATGTGTTACAAAAACGTATACAATGGCGCAATCCACGGATGAATTTGTCAAAACGACAGGTTACTTATCAAATTGCGTTAATATACGCTTAAAGAAGGAGTCGAAGGATTTTAAGGCGTTGGCGG
Source organism: Anisogramma anomala (assembly GCA_038502455.1). Lineage (NCBI taxonomy): Eukaryota > Fungi > Ascomycota > Sordariomycetes > Diaporthales > Gnomoniaceae > Anisogramma > Anisogramma anomala. Next base: position 3,484,964 of record JASMMZ010000013.1, on the reverse strand, counting down.
TAATAGTATCGTTTCGGTTCCGACTCTTGCCCGCGCCGGCGACTTTAACAACGTCGGGGGATACCGAAATATCGACGGTTATTATATCGTGTCGGTCCCTGCCCGCGTTAATATCGCCAACTTCGTTGATATCGGATGGTTACTTTATTTTTGGGCCGGACGGTTTCGCGAAGTTATAAATTCAGGATATAATAAACAACTTGTTATATATAATTCGCTTGTTATTGGTTAGCGAAAGCGTTAGAAGTTTTTAGGTAAATATGAAATATTCGATATAGATTACAGATTGTAATATATGCTTAAAAATAAGAAACGTTATCGTAGCTATTTATAATTTTCAGACTGAAAAATATTAACGACGAAAATCTTATAATAAACCTAGGAATTATTTATTAGAGGTTATTCGGATAAAAACATTTTGTTTAGAATTCTTTAACGGGATTATTATTAAGGGGGGATAATTGTAAATACTCGACGTTTATATCGAACATATATATAGTGTAACGGTAAGAAACCTCGTTATACTTTACGACAAGGCCTTTTGAACTTTTTTCATCTTCAATCGTTATTAATCTTATATTTTAGTCGACTTTATAGTCGACTTCCCGGTTACCAATAATAGTCTGTTGTTGACAGGCATTTATTGTTGAAACGTAGTCGATTAGAATCACTGTGGTCGAAGTAATAAGTGCTGCGTTGATATTGTTTTTTGATGAGTGTAAGGTTTAAGTTTGGTAGACTGCTAGCCGGTCTGCACTGTAATTTGTATGACCAAACGCTTTGGCATGTTCCCCACTTTGAAGTGGGCACCTGCTGCACTGCACTTACAGTGCAGTACCATAACTAGCAGTCAATATAGTCAACTTTACTGTAAGTAATGTTGACTGACTGCACTGCAATTGACATGCTAAAAATAGCAGCCAATATTGTTCCAACACCTGTAATATTTACTAATTTTTATAAATAGATTATTTACATTTATTGAATTAAGGCTATATAATTCATAACTGCCAAAATATGTGAGAAACGTTTTTGAGTATATCATAACGATTTGACGAGTTTTGAACTTTAATTGTTAACTATTTCAGCTTAAAATACGTAAATATATTTTGACGACCTTATATTTTTCAGTAAAAATTGAACCACTTTCATGAAAGGCGTATTATTCATAAATAAACAGCGGTATCAAACTAGTAAATGAAATGGTACAAAAGTATTTTCAAATCGTCGCAGCCTTGTGATAATACGATGAATTATTATATTTCCCGGTTTGTTAATTTCTGTTTAACTACTGTTAGTTGACGGTTATCGGTTTTTATATAAATAGACTGATTGGTAGGTACGAAATATCTATTATATTCAAGGGAAACGGGGATATAAAGTCGTGGACTAATCCAGAGAAACGAAATTTTACGTTTTTAACGTATTTACTTCAAGGTAAGAGATCATTTTGAACGGTTATAATATACGTTAAATAATAAATAAAGATAACGGTGTATTGTCGACAACGTTTGACGGAACGATATATGGAAAGCGATTGAATTTCTCCTCGTTTACGTAATATTAAAATCAACCGCCATAATACAAAGTTTAATTCATTATATCATTAATATTGCGTCATCGACGTTTTAATACCGTTAAATATTATGTAAATATTTTTCAAAAGTACTTTGCATTTTATCTGGACTAGATCAAGCGTACAATTACGAATCCACTTCTTTCGTAAATTTATCCGGTATATACCTGGGACTAGGTTTTGTTAGACCGATATAGAAAAGAGTATATACGTGAGATTGAAAATTCAAGATATTTTCGTTTTAAAAATGGGGTAAAACGGTATTCGTTATATATTCATTAAGGAACGTGGTTTTAATTAGTTGTTGTAAAAGTTATTAGAGAACTTTGAATATGTGATAGCTTTAAATAAATTTAAAGCGGAATAAAGGAATGTCTGACTTTTTAATAAACAGTTGTTTGACGTCGGCGCCACATACGTCTTAAATAACTTATATCGGACGAATCATCTTTACTTGGGAAAGATATAGGTTAATAAAAAGGGTTGAAAATGTATTATTATCATAATATAATAAGATATAAAGGGCCGAGTATATATTACTTGAGTTTTTGGATAAATATTCGACCTTAAGACGACTTTTACCGATAATTATTCAATTTACTTCCAGGATATTATTATTATTATTTTGAGTTTCCGAACGGTGACGCTGACAACGTTCAGAATCCTATGACGATTGGCCTCGGACGTTGGAAAAGGCCGGCGGGGGCGAATGGCGCGGGGTAGAACAGATATTAAGCGACTTTGACGAGGGCGGTTAGCGAAGAACAAGGGGGGTTTTAGGCAAATCCGATGACGGTGGATAGCGTTAAGCGGGGCGGGTATTAGGTAAAGCTAACAACGATGAATAACTCGGAGTGGGGTAACGAGAACGACTTTTTAGGCGGGATGTAAAAAAATGTAATTTATTAGTTTATATTCAGGTAACATAATTAATATTAGTACGGTCGTTAGCCCGTTTATAGTTGTATTGGTTAACCCGCTCTTATTTAAGGTTGGTGAATAGGACGCGGGTGGATAAAGGACTTTTACGATTAAGTTTTGAATATCGTTTACTATATTCTAGAAGTTGTAAGTTATATTAATTATAAAAGAAATTGCTTAGGCTGCTATATTATTTCAACCACTTGGGTTAAATTTACCACAGGGTATACGATGGTTACTGACAGTGACCTGGGTAAAAATATTTCGTGTTAATATACGATTAGTCGAAGGCGTCCGGTTGCGGTAAATGTGCGAGACGGTCGAAGGAAATGAAGGGGTTTTTGGGGACGAGAGCCTAAAAGAAGGAAATGGTGAAAACGTATAACTAAGGGTATAACAACTTGTACTTCCCGAATGGTAAAAACTCTCTAGACGCGGACGATATTATAAAGCTGGGTGAACTAAACAATTAATTCATAGAAAATAAAAGTAAAAACGGGTTCATAACCACGGATATTACCCTAGGGCTTACGAGATGGCGATAGGATATAGTTGCTATTTTTCGAGGCTACGATAAGTTACCGCAATGAGGCGCATAAGTAGCGCGATACTGTGAATAAGTTTCTTTTTAATATATTAAAAACGGGGGTTGACATACGGTCGCATTTCCTATAAAATGAATTTTGGGGTTTACATTAATATGTATTTTATGTCAGGTACAACACCTTTATACACGAAGGACGCAAATATAAGCCAAGGATACTTTAAGATTTGAAAGGCGATAAATGTAAAATATAAAGGTATTGTTTACCTATAACGGGGGGAATCCAAAGTTATCCTTATGATCGTCAAATACGAGGAGGTTTCTTATAACTCAAGAGAGTAACATAATAAAATTAATGGTAAAGATAGTAAGTTAAAAACGAGCGGGAAACCCTACGAAGAGGTAAATCGTTATTACTAAATATACTAATAATAATATAGGCTATAATAACGGATTTTTTTTTAAAAAAAAATTGATAGCAGGAAACTGAAGGCTATGATGGGGATTTGAAAAGCTAGCTATAATTATTTCTATTATAAAATGACGTAAGAAAGGCAAGTAAAAGTAGGAGGATTGATGAGGTAAAGGAGAAAAGAGTGAAGGTTTTATAAAATACTATAAAGTTTGTATTTATAATTGTAAGAGGACTGGCATCGGTAAAAACTACACGTGGTATGATTCGTTAAAAGGCGCGTTATACGACACAAGTAACCCGGGATTATCAAGGCCTATACGCTATACGGCGTATTAAAGGGCGCTTTACACGGCGTAAAAGGTCTGAGATTAAACCGATCGATATGTTTTACGGCACGTTAGAAGGTACTTTATACAGCCGGCGTTTGGCTCGCGCCCAGCCCGCGTACTAGGCGAACACAGCCCGTACTTAATGTTTAGCGGGCGGAATTCCGTGGTTTTACGGCTTTTTAATGAAAGGAGGGGGGTATATTATAAATTTAAGCAAGTAACTATTAAGTTTATTGGTTACGTAGCTATAAAAGCAACGAGATATGCAGTCTCCGGCCTAAGCTCGGCCCGTGTGCAGTCTATAGGTATTATATACGAGGTCACACAACGGGTCGTATGCAGACCATACCCATAAGTCATGTACGAAGGACCACGGTAGCCTCTTCTAGTCTTCCGCCTGTACCTCAATATTAAACTCCATTTGACATCTACTTGGCTTACTATAGTAGGTTGAACTATAACAGTTTTTACCAGATTGGTAATTTTTTTTCTGATACGTACACCCTTTGTCGTTCAAACTCAACCTTTAACTTAGCTTTGATACCCATTTAAATCATCTATCACATATCAATTATCCAATCTCTAAAAAACGCTATCACCGCAGTTAAGGTATTCGCTATCATCTTAATCGATAATATAGTAACTGAAAAAGTTAATCAAGTACCCGTTAATTAAGTCTTGGTCGATACCTTACCCGTCAAGATCTTTTTTGTAATGCTTGAAAAAGAGGGATCCGAAAGCTTCAATTCCATTTAATTGTCTTTGAATAAGTGTTTTCTTGGTATTTTTATTTAGCAGGACTTCGTGAGAAAGGGACGTGGTAATTCGGTGGGCGAGAACTTGGTAATTTAGCGTGAAATCGCGCGACAAGAATTTTTTCAGGGTTACTTAGCAGTTTTGCTCGGTATTTTCACACGCAAAAGCGATCTTAACAATTAAATTTTCTTAGGTGAGGGGGAAAAGAGCAAAGTGGAAAGAAAAACTTGGTATTTAGGGCAGAGGTTTGGTTTGGAGGGTAAGGTCGGAGGTCGTTTATTGTTGTTAGTTGTTTAGCATAGGACTTCGTTGTTTTTACAGTAGTAGTTACCGCAGTAATACTGACTTAGCCGTTTGCCAACTTGTCGATTTGAGACTTTTAGCGGTTAATCTTAATGCTCTCTAAAGAAGATCCGTAAAGATTTCTCAGTGTTTTCAATAAAGATACCATCACTACCTCTGGCCTGACATAGAAACTGACCCAGCCCAAAAGTCTTCTTTACTTACTGCTGTAGAGACTGAAACAGTAGCCAAGCATTTTAGAAGAGTCTTTCCTCTACCTTAATCTTGCACAAAGCGTAACAACAAAAAAGTAGTCTCTTCTTTTACTTAGCGAATCTATGCTTAACCTAATAAGTACTAATTGGTATTGGTAAGGATTTATTGTTGGAATGTAGTCTATTGAAATTGATTGAAGTAACTAGTGTTGCATGGAAAATAGTTCATGTATTAATCCAGGCTTGGCAGACCGCTAGCCGGTTCATAGATTCATTTGTGTGGCTAATTTCTTGGCTCGTTCCCTAGTATGAAGTGAGCGCATACTATACTTAACTTGCAACTAATAAAGTAGACTCACAAAACAATATACTTACTTTGCAGTCAGTATAGTTAGCTTTACTTACGGTAAAGTTAACTTACTGCACCGCAATTATTACAATTCCAACCGATATAGTAAATGATTGTTTCATTTTTACTTGGTGATAGTATAGAATAACTGTATATAATTTATCGATTCACTTTTTTATGCTTTTTACGATTGAGTATTTATTTCAATTATAGGATAACTTAATCCAGGGCGATTTCTTACGACTCTGGTTTGAAAAAACTGTAAAAAACCTTAAATTTCGAAGAATTGAAAAAAAAAAACATCCAACTCGAAAGAAGTTTTAAATGAGTATTAGTTTCAACGCGTCTAAGAAAGATTTTAACAAGAATATCATCAAAAACTGTATGATTTATAGGGATCCCATGAAAAGGTTAAATATTAGCTATCGTTATCAATTTGTATAAATTCAACGTTCAAATTGAATATTAAAATTTAATAACATGAAGAAAAACCCATAAAATAATAGTAAAATTTAAAAATAACACTGGTAAAAATAATGCATTTAGGGGGTTGAACTCAATCACTGTATACATGCCGCAGTTGAATAACGAAAGTTTACGCGACGTATTGAAATGTATTTCAAAATCTCTGAATAATTTCCTAATGAATTGTATAAAATTTAAATTATAGCTTAACGATTTTTGGTCAGCATCAAATATTAATCTACTCCAAATATTTAGATATAATATAAAAATACCTATATACTAAGATTCATTATAGTATTAATAGCGTCAAAACTGGTCTTTTTGTAGTTCATTAAAGAGGTTGGTAATGCGATTTTACAAAACGGGTAGGTTCAATCGTTATATATTAATTTTTAAGTTATATATCCAAGTTTGCGTTTTTTTCCCTCGCAATATTTTCAATTAGTTTTGCTATTATAAAAGCAATTAATTGAAGTATATTCAAAGAAACGTGAGTTCACTTATTTAACATAGGTTACGGGTCACAATTTAGCTTACTTAGCTTGGGGTAAAAGTTATCTTGCGTCCTGACTGATTTAGAACTAATATATAATGATTATTAATGTAATATTACCAGTTACTTCGATCAAATTGATTCGAATAGACTATTATTATGACGAAAAAAGGTCTACCAATATTGATTAGTATTTAATTTGGTCGAGTATAGATAGGCTAGGTGGAAGAATAAGAGTTTTTTATAAATGCTTTGTGGTAGTACAAGTATTTTTTTCGAAGTCTCTCTGCGAAATTACGTCGGTCTTTACGGTAGCTGGTAAAGAGAACTTTTGGATTGCGTTGGTTTTTACGGTAGTTTAAGAGTTGCAACGGAATCACCAGATTATCAACAAATATTCATTGAATTGGTTTCAAAAATTAAGGTTCAAGATTATCAATAGAACTGTTGAAGTAAGAATTTATTATCCAAGCTGTTAAGATTCTGATGTCTGAAAACAGCCAAGGTTTCATATTCCAAAACTATAAGTTTCAAATTTTCTCATTTATCAAAGTCACTGAAGCACTAGCGCCAAATTCAAATTAATGTCAAACATTACCAACATTCACAAATCACATGAAGTCCTTACGATTTTTAAACTTGTGTTAATGTAGATGTTCAAGATATCGTTATAACTAAGGTTAAGGAACTTGTAGGCTTGTTGGCCAAACACTTCAATGGAAACTTGTGTTATATAAACCTTGCCGACGACTAGATCAATAGGCACTTAAAGAATTATATTTAGCATTATATCACCGATCTATATTCAGAGGGAGGGCTTTATTACAAGGAAAGGTATTAAGACATTTGGGTTTCTCTTAGCAAATAGACGTTAGATACATGAAGAATAGTTAAGAGAAATATTGAGATAATATCTGAGATTAATATTTATAAGCAAGAAATTTTAAGTTTCTTCAGATTTTTTTTTGTTGAAGTTTCCTACGATAATACCACTATAGTAAAACCCTTATAAACATTGCATTCAGATGTAAGGGTATTACTCGCGATATTGGTTAACTTCAATGTCTCTAATGCTTATTTGTTCGTTTCCAAGGCCTAAGTTTGTAAGGTCCAACCTTAAAGAAGTTTCTTTGAACTCATTATATAATGTTAACTTGTTTCATACGCGCGGCGGGACTTATATAAAGACTAAGTGTACCAAATGTTGTATCAATCAATAATTGCAAATGAAATAACGTTTTTGGTATGCTTATGTAAATGAACTGATGTAGTAGGTTATGGAATAAGAACAACTTCAACAGGTAGGTTAAGGTGCGAATAAGTGAAGGTTTCAAAAGGTAAACGCATGAAAAACTTAAAATACTTTTAATATATTTCATTTTATTATAGGAATTAATGTTAGACTGTCGGCAAACTAACATTACAGATTATATGGCGCTAACGTATAACTGGACCTATCATTAGCGTTTTCCATTAAAAATAAGTTACAGTTAATTACCTAAAATTCAAGTTTTTTCGTTCGAAGAACCCAAATACGGCGTATTATTAGTACCGCGGTATTCTATTCCAGCATAGGCTAAGAAAAGAAGAAGAATGTATGTTAATTATGATCTTCACAAAAATGTAGTATACTAAGAATACGTACTATAAGAAGTCTTACGACCTTATTTACATTATATAATTCCATTGCTGAATATATGCGTCTAAATAAAAGAATAACTATCAGGTTTAAAATTCTTTGTTCCCATTAAATTTTTAAAAATACTTTAACAAGTAGTAACTCATATACTGAACGATTTGTATTTTATTCTTTGAGGTTTACAATTGGTTTCAATATTACTTTGAACACAATATCCATCTTCTTTACTATCATATAAACTTGAATATAAGCTATTTAAGAACTATTATGAAGTCTAGAAACAAGTTGGAAATCTAGATGGATGTTCTTAATGCAATATTGAATAAGTTGATGTTTTTTCCACAATGCTATGGGAAAAGTTCACTTTAGAAAAATGATATTACATAATTATGTCTGAGCGTATTTGATGGGTATCCAAAAGATCAAATTCGTTTATTAGTATCTACATTTCACTGATGATGGTTCCTTTGACTCATTACCCTTTTTACTTGCTATTGTAATGGTGCGTTCGCGGAGTTCAACTAATATATTTCCCCAAATTAATAATTTTGTTGAAATAAAACAGGTACAGTCACACTCAGCACATTGAACATCAAGGTCACAACTGGGACATTTAGTACTTGGCACAACCACAAGCACTGAACACGTCAAAACTGTTGAAATATACAACAGGTACAGTCACTCAGCATACACTCAACTACAGGGCCAACAGAGCCAGTCAGTACTTTGTACAAACAACAAGTATAGAACCTCTCACCACCAAAGGATGAGGAATTCACCGGAGATGTAGATATCTCTAAGGGGCACTAGTATCTACTGGTGCAAGTAATAGTATTGACTAGTACGGAGGATCAGCACGTAGATGCTGCCTGAACTAGTACTTACTAGCACAGAGAAACAAGTATTTACTAGTATACACTAGTATTGATTGGTACGGAGTCTCGATCTTGGATCGAGATCTCTATAAGGATACACTTGATGATATATCAAGTCCTCCATGTAAATTCTTGAATACTTGAATCTACAAGCCTACACAATATCTTGTGTAGTACCTTCAACAACAACACCCCAGGATGAGGAATTCAGTAGGATAAGGAAACTCAGCTGAAGATGATGACATACACTAAAGGCACTGGTGTTTACTGATGCAAGTACTAGTATTGACTAGTACAAGGACTAGTATGGAGGACTAGTCAAATGGAAGCCAGCTTCCCACACTAGTATTTACAAATACTAGGAACTATTATTACAAGTATAAACTAGCACTGACTAGTACAGAGTGTGAAGATACACTTGATCATAAATCAAGTCCTCTCTTCTCTTCATCCATGGATTCTATAATACTTGAATCTATCAGCCTACAAAATATCTTCTTGTGCAGTAAATTCAACGAATTTTATTCATTGAAACAACGATTATAACTTTGTGATAACGTATTATATCAACCGTAAATATGGCAAGCTTAAGAAATTCAAATGGTGAAAATAATAGGATTGAATTCCCGATTGGAAGAATAGATAGAAAATTATTTTGACGTAACTTATTTTTGTGCATATCTTCATTAATATAATACCTAGAGTTGTTCAATTTATGGGACAACGAACTTTTGATCTTTACGTTATATTAATGTGCATAGAAGACGAAACCTGGTCATTTATCACACTCGTACCGGGAAATGTCAAATTTAAACCATATGAAACACGTGATAGATATTAAGGATATAAATGCAACAATGAAAATATTATTATATTGATATTTTTCGTTGGTAGAAAAATACCGTTTTCGTCATTAAAGTATCGTAGTGACTAGTTTATTCAATATTATATGTAATTTGAATAATGAAGACCTTTATCATTATTAAGATCATGCTCAACTACCAAATTTGTTAATATTCTACAACTGTTACTAGAAGTTAGTTATTTACACAAATATATTAAATATCGTAATACGAACATAAGTTATAAGGGTTAAAGCATAACAAGTATTTGTACGCCGAGATAACCAAAAATTGGTAAATTTAATCGTAAAAACGCTATTAATGCCAAAGTTAGCTTTATGATACGAAAAAACTATTTTTACTCAATTGAATGCTTCTGTTTCCAAATGTAGGACTCGTTATATTTGATATCTTAGAATTCACCATGTCGTTCATCCTTTGTTAGCGTATATAAAAACGTTTAGTATTATTATTGATGTTAATATCCTTCCTAATACATTTATGGACAGTCCCAAATTTTTTCAGTGGTGCTACCAAAACTGTATACGATTTCCTAAAATCGCTAAAACAACTTTTAATGGCTTCTCCCATAGCTAACGCCAAACGGCACAAATAGACACCGCGCGCCTTCGGTACATCTTTAAAGGATGCCCGACCATTTTAGAAAGACTAAAGACCTTAGCATAAATACTAGATAACTGGACCGGCTCCAGCGGAAAAGGATGTAATTATATACTAACCTTAACATTTTAGTGTTGAACCCCTTAATAGTGCCCTAGACACATAAAATCGCGACCTGAAAGTGCGTAACCTAGTTTACTGAGCTTACAAATAGATTATTAACGCCTTTTTCGCTTATTTTACGGACCTAACTTTACCAAGAAACACGTCTTAGAATTATGTATCGCGGCGCTCTTTATTAACAGTATCGAGGACGGGGTATGAAAACAGTCTCACAGGCCTCTTCCTCACCCAACGTAAGCTGAATAAACCCGAAGAATCTCTTACATTCCTTGCCCTATTGTATTAAAAGGCTTTACTATATTAATTTCCCCAATAAATATACTAACCCTTCAACCACTTTAAATTAATACTAGATTCTTTACCCCATAAACTCGAAGACTTACATAGGTTACTGTGGCAAGTTGTAATGGGATACCGGTCCAATTAATAACTTAAAAAACTTCACCGCTTACGCGGGGATTGTAAACTTCCGCCCACAACTACCTGAAATATTATCCCTTATAACGTATTATATTTAAAACGTTGTTGAAGAAGACAAACCTATGGGCTCTTATTAAAGTTTTAAAAGGAACAAAATAAAACGTAAAGAAATACTTATTTCGGTATATTTTGATTAAATATATATAATGATACCCATCCTTTGGTGAAATGATAAAGATGATTTCTAAGGGGTTCTTCATCTGTTACTCAGATATATTACTCTTAAAAACGGGTTTTTGTGAAGAAAATGATGTTATCATTCCTCCAATTGTTGAGGGGGACATTTGTCACACTTTATCAATATTAAGGTATTTGTGCAGTATAGGGGCTCCCTTTTGAAATTCATACGCTTTCCTCAAAATCCGCGATCGAAGTTTGAAAATAAAAAATTACAATTCAATATGGGATTGCGCCAATCAACGTAGACATTTTAATATATAGGTAACACGTATATATGCGTTAAATGAATAGAAATTTCTTTATCAAAATATATTAAGTATGGTTTTCTTTTTAACAAATAAAATTAATTCAAGGTGATAGATAAGCAATATTAACTTTGATTCCTCGCTAACAATTACTTAGAAAGGTATGTTAATTTACGTTACATATATTTAATCTGGTTCCTTAATTATTCAATACCACTCAAAATCTATGTTTTGGGACCGTTTAAATCGGCAACCTAATGTAATAATTGTTATGATACTTTTATCTTATCTTACGTTCACTGGTTCATAGCACACAAATAGAAGAAAGAAAGGTATATTCGACTTTCGGGAAGCAGTTTACAGCCGATACGAATCCCTAACAAAACTCGTTACTACCTGAAAATGAACATGAAAGCTCTAGCGAAAAAAAAAAAAAAAAAACATTATAACTGTACCCGGCTAACCAAACGCTTGGCCAGCAAAAAGGCGCCGCGAAGCTGAACCTTATTACATTAATATACGCCAATAATTTCCTGGGAAATGCGTAATACAACCCGTACTTCCTGCTTACGTTTTCGAACCTTTTGGTTACACAGCCCCGTACTTTAATGTAATCCAATTATACGATAACCTTCTATATAAACCTGTTACATACGTCATAGGATAAATCATTAACCTTGAAAAAATGAAGGGTATACGTGGATTTCATATTACGAACACCGTTTTCTATTAATGACCTTATCGATTACAACTAATACGAATGATTTATTTGATTAGGAAAAGCCAATGTTCAATCGCCGGATAAAATGGTTATTGAACCTAGATAACGCAAAATAGGCTTAGAATTTCTTTAATTAATAAAATCGAACTTGAAAGCCGCGAAGCCTAGAGAAACTAGAGCGTTAACTATGTTGGTCATCACAACGAAAGCTTTATATAATGGGGTGGTTCCAACATTAAAATCGATTGCGTTTATATCCAAATCCGTAATCTTATCGCTTTCTATCGCTCCCACTGATTATCATGTTTTGAAGATTCCCATAAACTAAAACAGTTCAAAAAACTAAGCCTTTATTACCAATTCAATATTGATTTATACCAATAACTCAGAATAAAAAGACCATTCACGCCGAGTATATATATGACAATTAAACGTTACCGAACTCCTGAAATAGATATGAAATTGAAGATTACTTGGTTAAATATAAATTAAACAACTATTGTATATTGAACTTCATTTACAAGTTATAAAAATGAAGGTATAGAATTTATTAAATTACAAAAACCTTGGTATAATAAGAAAGATAATAATTAAGCCTCAATACATGAAAAACCAGGTTATGATCTCTTTTCACCCATCCAAAATCAGGGTTAATCCGACCCTATATAAAAGATCCATCGCGAATTACTTTTTACAACCCAGTTTCGAAAGACTTTTTTAGATAAGAAAAGAAAAGAAATTCCGTAACATAATCTCGACCGAGTTTCTAAAAGATTCTTTGTATAACTGTATACTAATGAAAGAGATATAGTAAACTTATATCGGAATCAATTTATTAACAACATATTTATTAAATCGTTTCATGAGGCATCTAGATTCTCAAGCATCATTAATAGAGAATTTAACCTTATATATAACCGTTTAAAAGCGACCGTAGATAATATAAATAAGGGGAAAACTTTAAGTAATTAGGTTCTTTGAATAGATATACATTTCAACGGTGAAGTAAGAGTTTCTTCGTACCATCTAAAATACGTCTTTAAATTTACTTTTACTAATATTACCGGGGCAATTATAATAATTCGACATAATTTTGACAACAATTTGTATTACAATATACTATTAAAAACGTTTTTGACACACGAATTCTAAATCGAGCTAAGTAAATGTATTCAGGTACCGAAAACCAATTATCTGAGGTTTAGTCATTTAATCCATATAAAAATAGAATTCTTATCACCCGCGGCCGAAATTACGAATAAAACCACCGTATACGTAAACTTAAAGGCCTTTGCCGAACTATAAACTAAAGACTTTTACGAGATCGGTAAACTTATCATAAAACAAATTAAAGCTGTAAAGTGGTGGACTCCCAAACTAGATCAGTTACGCCATTATATAAGAAAATCGAACACAATAAGAATATGTGACGCCTGGTCCATGGAACATAAAAACTTCTTTACAAAAGTATAATAGACCAATACCAGATTATAAAAACCAAAACTCAACCAAGACGACGACTTTTCTAAAATTCAAGAAATAATCAAATAACAAGATTCTACATTTTCGCTTCAAACCCCTTTACTCGAAGTAAATGAACACCATGTTCTCGATACTCGCCAACAAGTTTAGTTCCTACAACAGGATATTTTCAACAAATCTTCAACTGAAAACAATATAGCAAACGAACCTGTCAACGATTACAATCAGTTAGAATACACCGTTCCTTGAGAAATAGATACCACAGACGAATTGTTACGTTGTAGAAAAAATAACAATCGAAATATATTAGGCGACTCGAACTACTAAACAATTTATTTACGTGAAGCGTATTAAGAATATATAACTGGGTCTCTACGTATATTTCATAGTAAACATTTGCGATTAGAGGTTCTTCTATAAGTACAACGATAATAGTTAATGTTGATAATACCAAAAAAAAGGGATCAGGACTCACTACAACCCTGTTGGTGAAAGTCTATCACTTGAAATTCGGTATGCTTCAAAGGTTTAAAATGATTCGTAGCTTACATAATATTTTAAATGTTCATTACCCGGGGCATAATTGGCGAATAACACGGCGGTGGAACCTCTAGACGATCCGCTTCAAGCCTTATAACATCCCTTATTTACGATATCAAATACGACCTAATAGGTGGTAAAATCACGTCAATCATTTCCCTCAATATAGAAGGAACCTTCTATGTGTTCCTATATAATCAACTTATATGAGAGACACAACGTTTAAGGTTTTATTGAAACTTTTTCACCTTAATTAAATGTTCTTAATAAAGAAGACTATAAGGATCCGATACCAAATAACAACCACAGAATTTACGGACTTTTGTTATGATACCCCTTAAAACTCCTCCCTCTCCCCGATTCTATGCATAATTTATATATTGGACCTCGCTAAACTTTACCCAAGCTGTATCTTTATATACTATAATGATATTTCGTTCCTTCAGATGTGAAAGTCTCTCGATATTAATACCATAAAGCTAGAAAACAACTTACTGAAGGCAAACTAATAAACAACCAATGATAAATTTATTTTTACCTCCAAAGAATCTAAACTTTACCATATTTAGTGGGGCCGAAATCTTAACAACTTTATTAAGCAAGGTAACTCATCCGTTCTATTCGCCGCAAACCAAATTTATTCGATTATAAACCTTTACCCCAATTGGACAAACGCTAGCATAAAATAGCTAAATTTTTAAAAGAACCAATTGTCATTACAACGAATATACGTCAGAAAACGCTTGATGAGGGTTTTGAAAGCCACGCAACACTATAAAAGACTCACACACACAAGATACAGGCTCCTGTCGTATCTTTTTCGAATATCTATTATTACTACCATCGTATTTTTGCTCATTTACTACGCCGAAAACTAGTATATTAGTCACGAGACAAAAGAAATCTTGTAAAATAAATTAAAATGCCTTTAGTGGCCTCGGAAAGAACGGTCTCCCCGTCTTATGAAACTTCGCCTAATATCATCGCTCTTGCCAACATTGGCTTACAATCTGACAAAATAACTTTAAAATAACAAGACGTACGATTTGCCTTTCATTTAAAAACTATTGACGCCAAACACTTCCTGATTCGATATATCACAATATTATTGAACATTTTATAGTTAGCGATTGTATAACAAAAGCTTATAACCACAATACCTAATACAAACGAATATAATCACCACATATATATGCTCAGGTAGTTCCCTGGACTCCTCACGGCAACGACAACGCCTTTATACATCCCCTCCAATCTTGGAAACCTACTACAACCACACCACATGAATAGCAGCAAAACTTGATTTAAGCTACATTTTCTTGATGTAAATGGGGAGTTTCTCAACTTCCCGCGGCCTATAATATCATCCCTGTGGTTTTCCCGCAATTTTTTCAAACATCTTACCAATGGATAATTCAACAAAATAACTATCTCAATTTTCTAAAAATAATACTCTGAGTTCAACGTGAAATATAGTACGATATTTACCGACGAATTCAAATAACTTTTTAACAAACAAAAGTTCGTCGGGTATGAATACATAGTTTTTTTACAACGGTAACATTCTTGCAAACGAGTCCAAAAACCTTGACCTCATTATACACATTTTGGATAAAAAGGTTATCAAAGCGCTCTAAGTCCTAAACATATCACTAGTGTTTCATTAAAAAAAGATTAAGGTATATGTCAATAATATCCTTGTGATTTAGGACTTAAAAACGACTTTATCACTTCTTTATAATAAATTTTTATCAAATTTTACGCCGTTATCATTACCTACCCCAGCCTTGTTACGGTGAAATCAAACTTTGGACATATAGGCATAGATGGGAATAAAGCTGCAGATTAATGAGTCAATAAAGGCGGCAGGTGTACAATCTTTCTTTATAATATCCATCAATCGTTTATTACAAAAGTTATATTTATATGTCGATTATAGTTTAAGGTAGTTATTTAACAATACACTTAAACCTAAGTCAAACTATGCCCTTATTTAAACGGTAAAAAGTTCAGTATTAGATTACAGCCGAGTTGAAATTTGGCAAATTGCAACTGAAGAGTTTTTATCCCTTGTCGCCTTCGTTATCTAAGCGATTTATATATTGATTTTCAAATATGAAATATGGCTATGAGGATTCTATATGGTACTGTCGGCGTTTTCAATTGTTTAATATAAACTAATATTGCGTTCTATAGAACAAAAAACAAGGCTCCGCTCACTTGATAAATTACCTAGCTTTTCTAAAGACTCGAAACTCTAGCAACGGCCCCCAAAAAAGTTTCCAAATGAATTGACTTACGAAAACTATATATAAAAGGTCTTTGCGAACCCTTTAAATTGTGAAGCCTTTATACGCGTCATGAATTATTTCTTTAAAACGGAAAAGAATTTAATTAAAATCTAAACAAACTTATATTTACCATTCAGCGGTAATAATAACGTGAGATACCCGTCGGTTTATTATCAATAGCAACTAGAAATTCTACCTGTCTAATACATTCATTGCGGTTGCTATCAAATTCATTTCTATTGTTGCTCATCGGACCTAACTGTATCAATAATGAAAGATAAGTCCTGTAAAGGAATCGGAGGCGGAGGCGAACCAGGAAATAAAAGGGGTAATTGGGACGGTAACAAGGATAACGTAGATTGGCCCGTTTTTGATAAAGCTAGTTTAGCCGTTACTATTATTGTCGTTGTCGCCGCCGTTAATGCCTGCCTCACCGGTAGAGGAGTTCCGCTCCGCTAATAACGCCGCGACTGTAACCTGCGTCGCGCCATCCTCCACCGTCTCGACAATGGCGCGAAGGGGCCACCAAAAAGTGGTTAAGTGCTTAAAAGGCGCCTTTGCAGTATCAGTGGCGCGATACGTAGTAAAAGGCCCTATAGCATCGATGTCGATAAGAATACACCCTCTTTTACGTTCAATTACTATAAATTATCAGTATTGAATCCCTTTACATGATTCCGAAACTACTCGAGCCTATACGAGTGTAAAAGGCGTATTTAACATCCGTTTTTCCCACAGCAGCGCAAAATCCGTCTCTAAACCCCACGAGAAGGGAACGTAAATAAATCGTATAAAGTTACATGTCACGGGGTAAGGCTAGGCTAATAATGGCCATAAGGGCCAAGGCAGGGGAGGAGGGAAGGAAGGAAGAGTTAGGGGAGGGCGGGAGTTTAAGCGCGTATATGCCTTTTTAAAACCAGGGATTCCTTAGCGTAGATCCATGTATAACGGCATATAATATCCAAAGGTCGTCCCTTACTCAACGTTGCCTTTACTAATATTGATGAAAGGATCATATTCATTGTATACAAAGAGTAAAGGAATATATAGGTACGGTTAATACTTTGATAATATTGAGGAAAATGTTTGAAGTTAGGGTTTGTATATGGAATCCCTTTTTATTTATTTTGTATACGCGACGAACAGGCTACAAAACTTACAAAAGCTCCGCAATAACGCCACACGATGTATACACGTATACTAAATTACAGAGCGTTTTATTTACGCCCCTGATATAGACTACTTTTCGGCTTTTATACTTTATGAAGCCTTTTTCTTAAATGCCTATACAATCGTATCCCTGGAATTAACAGGCGTCAGGCGGTGACTGAAAAACCCGCGTTTTCCAGCCCCTTCAAAGCTACAATATATACGCCTACGGGTCTCTAAACTGTAACACACCTTAAGATTTTGATTATAGGGATGGCACGGAGTCCTTGAAGCCTGTTTAAGCCCTCAGTGAACCCGAGTTACGATCCCTCCCGCTAGTATCTACAGGACTATTTCGTAGGAGCTAGTGTCACATTTCATGGATTATAATACCCGGCAATAGTAAAATAAAAATAAAAATCGAAGTTAAATTCAAAGCATTAGTTAAGAATGACATTAATAGGTGTGCAATGAGATCAATGTGGAGACACTCATAATTTGACCTCCAATTGCTTAAATTGACATATAAAAATTTAACTAAGGAAAAACCACGTAAATTATTTTGAAGGTTTTATTATCCTACCGTTAATCAATTTCATTAAGTCTTTGAAATCTTTAAATCGCATAACGTGAATTTTTTTGTGCTAGAAGCGATTGCAAATTTTATTACTATTTAAAATGTATTTCCAAGTACCACAAGATTGGATTTCAATTTTGAAAACGATGAACATTTGAACTACAAGATGTTATAAATTTTTTTTATGTAGATCACAAGCACATACTTCACGTGATAGATTTTGAAAATTAATTTCACAGAGTGCAATTCCCTTAAAATGTAACGGTAAAGAATACTTATCAAGCTTTAGGTTCTCTATAAATTATCATATACTTAGAACCTTTAAGTACAATAATTGAAGAAATTGATAATATTTTGTTACAGCGAATTTTAATCCAATATTAAGGTGATGGAGATTCGGCATCATAAAGTTTTCGTTCAATATTATGATGTTATTAGAAAGCTTAAAAGGGTAAATATTTTATCACGTAAAACGTTCTACATGTTCACTTCGAAAATCAGCAGTTTCACGCCTCTGAAGGTGAACGTTAAAATAATATTAAAGAGTTTAAACGATATTGTTAACTCTGATAGCTTATTATTAACATTATTACTCTTAAGAGTTAATCGATAAAAAAATAAGGAATCGTAACCATTACAAATATTTAAAAAAGGATCGCAATATATAATTAGGTATTGAATGATTTATAGAAAGATTACGGAAAAATTCAACTTAGTAATATATTGAATATTGAGATTGGATTGTTCATAACGGATGAAATATTCTTGTACTTACAAAGTAAAGCTTTTGTTTTGAGATTGGTAGGTAAACTAATTCTTGAGAAAGAGTGAGAAAATTACAAACTTAAACGTAATCTTGAGAATAATTAACGGTTTGGTGAATTTACTTCTGATATATATTAAAATATATTAGAGAGAAACAAATAATCAAAATTTCTCAATCAAGTTAATAAGTTAATCCTACTTCTGCATGCGTGTTCTTAACGAATGAATTCAATGGCGGCATTGCGAAGAATAACCTAAACGCAAAATATACAATAAGAATGGGGATCATAAGCTTTGATATACGTATTTTATGATATAGATAATGTAGTAACAGGAGTAAAATCATAAACAAATTGTTAAACCTTTTATCAAACAACTTTGTAACTCTTTACTCAAGTCTTGTAAAGAATTTTTTTTTATTGAAATCATGGTATTTTATGTCTATCATATGATCTAGTTTGCGTCGTTGGTAAATTTCAACGGATGAAACGTAGCTAAATATTTAAAACGAAAATATTTCACGTCGTTAAGATTAAAATTCAATATTAATCATTCAAAACGTTGTGACTTATTTGTTCCAAATGCAGTAATGAAAGGGGGGAAAGTTATTTTTTTACGTAGTTGCCTATAATTTGGAAGATTATTTAATAGTTGATTATTGTTTTTATTATTATTTTGACTGCTAGCGTAGACATCTAGTTCACCTTTTATAGCCGCGATATAATATAAGCATACACCCAGTTTGTCACTGATTTTCAACGGATTATAATGTTGAAATAGCTTAAAAGATTTCCTATTACGTATTTCGTTACAATAATGACACGATGTATTAAAAAGATACATTAATTAGCTAAAGCTGGTATTCACTATTTTGATACATACTTAAAGATCTTTGGATGAATACTTCATCTAAAGTCGTTAACGCCTAAACCGTATTTATTCAATATCTAAAACGTTAAATAGGTTGGTATATTTCATATAGAAATAAACTACAAGGTTTCCGTCAAAACAATTGATTTAATAGGAATAACGCAATCTGTAAGAAAGGTATTGAATTTTTGATATTGTAAATTTACCTAAGAATTGGTTAAATATATATGATAAAATTTCAGCCAAACCTTCATTTATATTCATAGTATTAAATATGAACGTCACATGTATTGAAGTTTTTTTTTAAAAAAAAAGAGATAGGGTATTAATTTTGTAAAAATAAACGAAACCAATAATTTCAAGACATAACAATATCTCTAATAACGAGTTTACGAAGTCTATTGTTATGGAATCAAGCCATTGGCCATTGAGTTACTAGGTTACGTAAGTGTGCACGTAACGAGATGTACAGTACCCGGCCCAAGCGTAGTCCGGGCATAGTCCTCAAGCATCACGTGCGAGGGCACGTGATAGGCCATACACGGACCGTGTACATAAGTTATGCACAAAGGACTTTTATAGCCTTTTCTAATCTTCCTCAATACCTTGATTCTGAACTTTATTTAGCACCTACTTAGTATACCTTCATAGGTTGGATTATTATATGTAAATAAAGTTTCCTTTCATCTTTTGAAAAGAATATTTCTTATAGTAGACGAATAGATAACAAATATTAATAATTCTACACTATGTTTTCACGCTATCAAAGAAAATAGACCGTCAAAAAATACCTAATACTCCACCTTGGTAAATATACCGCCTTCATTTTCAAAGCCGATTTAAGTCAATTTATATCGCTTATAAAATGTTATAAGTGATATCGCCTCTACTTTAAAGTAAATGTATCAACCAGTTGAATCGAGTTTTGTATTGGACCTCACGTTTGATTTTGCTTAAGTCTTCGTTAAAATTTAAAAATATAAAGCCGATTTAACGGATACTCACGTTAATATTCTAACACCTAAAGGTAGCTAAAAACGACGCGACTGATTATAATTCAACGGATTTGTTTTTACGTAAGCCGCGACGTGTAAAACAATGTAGTTTCTATTAGAGGAAGATCAAATGTAAATGAAAAAAGGTCCGTTTTTTGTTTTTATGAGTAGCGTTATTATATGTCGGCTATAAAGTAATTTATTTCGGTATTTTACGCAGCCGGCGGATGAGAGGAAATATATAGTATGAACAAGCTTTTCGACTTTATTAAGATTGGGTTTAACGACCCTTACCGTGCTAATTAGGTTTGAATTAAATGAAAAAATATACTTATAAACAATGAAAACCCATAGGTTACTTTCGCCATTTAGTTCGAGATACTACTTACCCAAATAGGCGGTTTAAACTAGCCTTTAGCCGTGGAGTATAATTAACTGCTCTTTTCAATTTCTTGACATATTCGAAATACATTTATTACAGAAAACGTTAGACGTATCGACTATATCACGATTTCGTCGAAATACAGCGAGTTAACGAACGAATTAAAATTTCCAAATTTAAAATGACGTTTTGATTAATAGCTATCGCACCATTTTTAGGTTCTGCGACCGTATAGAAATATAATTATAATGGGGGTTTAGGTCGATAAGGTATCCTCGTCGAAAAACCACTGCAATTATAGTCGATTATCCTGATAAACTCGATCGGTATAAACCTAAAACTAAAAACTCTAGTCGACGTAAATAACGACGGAGAAACTCTGAGTTAAATAGGTTATTAGGGGTTACCTACGTTATAGCTCGTCGAATTATTACTACCTAGATTACAAAATTCGCCCAGCTTTTTCTCCGATGTAGTTATATATGATTCAAGTCGAAGAGGTGGATGTAGGTTTTAAATTATCGACGACAGGGGAACTATAACTCTTAAATACAGTTTCGTTTAGGAATTATATAGCTTTCATAACCTAATTACAAATTTTAATGGAAAGGAGTTTAATTTAATTAAAATAGGTATAAATGAAGATCAATTCCTCATCCTTATACTTTTTAATAAAACTCAATTTTTCAATACCATGGTCGATTTTGGATGTAATTATTATTCTGTCATAGGCGAGGTTTTGATATAACGGTTTAAGATAAAAAAAACCGATTATTATATTTTCGAACTATAGTATAGTACTAGCGTTTAAACTTAATATACTTTTTACCTATGTTGTTAGGTTTCGCTTATATATTGATAAATAGTCGAGCCCTATATTCATATATATCATTTTTAAAATAACGCTAGATATAATTTTTAGTATATTTTCAATACCATCCCAATAGGTAACTTGAAACGTTGGTGGAAGTTGGCAAGTAATAAATAATATAGACGCATCAATAATTGATATGGTAATATTACGCCTGAAATCGAGGGATATTTGGAGTATTATGGGATTTGATTTCATTAATTTAACAACCTAATCTTAACAGACGGTATAAAATATGAGAGAATATTTGTAGTTAGCTTTCGCTATAAGAATTTACGAGATAACACGGATTTTATAGTTGATGGTGCCGATGGTAGTAAAAGAGGAAAATAATCAGTCTCATTTCCTAACCAAGTCAACGAAGTTTCGCGATCTGTTTAAAAAAAAAAGGCAACGGACTTACCACCATATCAGGGGAAAACTCAACTATTATATCCATATTAAACCAAACAAGAATATATCACTGCTGGATAAACTATTAGAACCGTTGTATTCGATACTACGAAATCAACTCCTCGAGTTCCGAAGTTAAATTATCAAATGAATGGATAAAGATTAGATTCGATTTAACTTTTTATCGATAATGGCGCCGATATGACTAATATTTAAGCCCTCAGGCGGGGGGGGGAGTATCTATATCGATTATTGGGATTTAAATGAAATTACTAAATAAAATCGTTTTCTTTCACACTTAATTAAGGAAACCTTACGCTTATTATCTAAGTCGATGTAACTTACGAAACTTAATATTCGATCAGCTTTTCACCGTATCTAAATAGTACCTGGATAAGAGGAATTAATGGCTTTTAGTATTATTTTCGGCTTATTCGAATAGTTGGTTACCCCCTTTAGGCTGACGGAAGCGTTAGAGACATCTTAATGTTGTATTAATTATGTGATAGTGGATATTATATATGATTTTATTATAGCCTATTTCAACGACCTCATAATCTTTTCTTCCAATACTAAGTAGGACCTCATGGAGAAAGTGCGCATGGCTTTGGGACGTCTTCACGATGCTTGGTTAAACTTGGACCTGAAGAAATATGACTTCTTTTATCGTGATAGTCAGCGTAATTATCCAGGACGACCCTGAGAAAGTCTGAGCTATTCAAGAATAGGAGTCCACACATATTGTTTGGAATATTTGAAGGTTTTTAGGTTTTGTTAACTTTTATCGAAACTTTATTAGCAACTTTTTTAGAATTAGTCAATTACCTTATTCGACTTATAAAATAAGAAACCTGATGGTTTTGGACGAATCGGAAAAAACATACGTTTTAAACGTTAAAGTATATATTAGTTACGGCCCAAATTTTGGTAAATCAAGACTTAAACCGGCTAACGGTAGTAAAAATTGATTGTTTAGGGATAGATTTAGAAGGGTATCTTTCATAAAATAATGAAAAAGTTATTTTAAAGTTGCTAGCATATTATTCCTCACGATTGTCGGACGTGGAGCATCATTAAAACATCTACAACAAGGAACTTCTCATAGTAATATCTTGTTTAAAGGCGTGGTTATCAGAAATGCGCAGTGTTCGTACTCTATTTATCATCCTGACGGATTATAAGAGATTAGAGTATTTTTCTTCTTCCTTCGCCAGTCCCCCTCCTCCTTCGCCTATCCTCATCAATTCTTTTTGCAACAGCCCAAGCTGCAGTCCTTCCTTCCTGTCCTAATTTTAGCTTTCATTCTCCCGTCACCGTTTTTTGGCCTATGCCTAAACCGTTAAACACGTCGACCATGATAGCAGGAGAGGACTGTTGGCAAGAAAATGAAGACGGGATAATAAAGGATATAATGAGGACTAGAAGAGAGGACTGAAGCTTAATCTGTTTCAAAATAACCTAATAAGGACGGGCGGAGGGGGGTAGACTAGCGAAGGAAAAAGAAAAAGGAGGGAGGTTTTATGAGCTACGGTAGGTACTGTTATTGAAGGCGAAAGTGGACCGGGATCGGCAGGATCTATACGTTATCCGGCGCGTTAGGAGGTGCTTTATACGAAGTAGGTGTCCCGAGATCAACACGGCCTATACGTTATACGGCGTATAAAGAGGCGCGTTATACTTTGTAGGCGGCCTAGAATTAATAAGGTCTATATATCATACGACATATTAGGAGGCGCGTTATACGGCGCAGGCGACCTGGGATCAGTAAAGCCTATAAATCTTACGGCGCGTCAAGAGACGCGTTATACAGCCCACGCCTAGCTCGCGCCCGGCCTGTATTCTATATAGACACAGCTCGTACTTAGTATTTAGCCGGCAGGATACTGTAGTTTTAGCGTTTTTTTTTTTTCAATGAAGGAGAGGGGGCATATTAAGGAGTTAGGCTATTAGCTATTAAGTCTATATGTTACGTAACTGTGTACGTAACGGGATATGCAATACCCGGTCTGGGCGTGGTCTAGTCATGGTTCGCAGGTATTACGTGCGAGGGCACGTGATGGGCTGTACATAGACCGTGCACATATGTACTGCACGAGGGACCTCTGTAGCCTTCTCTATTCTTCCTTAATACCTCAATCATTAACTCCATTTGTCACCTACTTGGTATACCTTCGTAGGTTAGACCATAACACCTATGCTGTAGCGCTTTGCCGACCGGAAACATAATACGATTAATTAGTAACAATTTGAATTGAAGACACAAAAGATGACAATTTCGAACGGTGTAATAAATGTATTAAGTAATGAATTAAACCTTTATGTATAGAAATTAATATAATGAACACAAATTAAAAGACGGTAAAAGCAACAGTTTTTGTAAATGATTTTATTTTTCTAATAATATAGATTCAATGTTTTAAGTTTTTTTTAGCAATATTTTCTGATAAGGAAAGTGAAATAAAGAAATTAGTATTACTAGTAATTTGGTTTACTAATATTTTGAAACAAGTGATAAGATTAATTGTAAATCATCAAACTTCAAGGTTTATGATAAATAGGTAGATTTCAATGTTAGCATGATTATAGATATTTCCTTGAACATGTAAATTCAATAAATTTAATCGAGTTTTACTCCAATCATTATTATTATCGAGCTACGTAACCTACTTCCCTTGTTTTGAATTTTGTAATAATGAAAAAAATAGCGTTTAATAATAAATATGATGAAATCTCGCAAAGTATATGAAGTTAAGAAAATATTGGTACTGTAGTATAGAGCAACTTCTTGTTTATACTTTGTAGTATTTGACGATATAAGAGGAAGATACTAATCTAAAGTAGATGTTAGAAAAGCTGAGTATGTAAGATGTAATAGTTATGGGTAGGTGTTTTCCCAATAGTATATAACAATCCTTAACCTTCATTGTAAGTACATATATACCCTTATACATAAATACAAAATGTCGTTGTAACTATAAAGAAAAGTAATATTTTAATTGAATATCCTAATAAACTTAATATCGAAACGCGAGAATCTAAACACGAGACGTGAGACGTGACGCGAAAAGCGAGATATAAAACGCGAAATGAGAGAAATGAGGCATAAAACGCAAAACATTAGAAACAAGTCGCGAGACACCCTATTAATAGAGACTCTTTTCGTATACATTGATAAATTCCGTATAATGATTCGGATATTTCACAGCCTTATATTCGTCATTGTTGGCGGTATATTCTTTTTGAAATATTAGATAATAAAAAAGATTCTATACGTTGACAACGATCAAAGAGTTTATTTATAATTGTTCAACTTTCTATTCATCTTTTCAAGGGCTCTTTCGTAACGCACAGGCCTAGATAACGCAGATACGCGTGAGAATGAATCTTAGGTACGATTATGATTAGACGATAAGTATTAAAAGTTTACACTAGGATGAACAAGTAAATTGGCAGGAAAATCAATCATATAGGCTAGGTTTTTTACATGCCTTGCTATAGTGTAAGGACCTAGTGGTAGTAGTGGTAGTTTTTCCTATCGATGTAAAGGCTTATAAGTTTTTCCAATGCGTCGTTACAAGCGATTGTGAATATTAAAATCCCTTTAGCGATGATTTTCATTATAACGACACCTAGACTTAACGGTAATAAAATTCATTGTAAATTGAGAATTTCGGAGAAGATGCTCCCATATTAAACGTATTTTAATCAAATTTGAAGGAGAAATGATATTCACATAGTTTATAGTAATATGTAATGAAAAATCGTATAAATATTTATATGGATGAATGTCGATAATTTGTAAATGATCATTATTGAGATTTCATTATTAAGAAAGCATGTTATTAATTCAAATCATTCCTTATATTCTGAAACGTAATATCGTAATACAAATTGAACAATATGTTTTTTTCATTTAGTTTTGAAATTTATTTGGGGATAATCGGCTATTTTCATCCATAACTTCCTGCTGAATCCTTTTCACAAAGTTTTTTTTTCACAATGATAACAAATTTAGTACGGCGATTGAAAAAAATCTCTTATAGGAACAAATAAGAGAACAGTAATGATTACTGACACAATTGTTTTACCTCATACATTGTTATATACATGAAATATTTTTGCACAAAAAATTACTATCTCAAGTTTTGTTGTTAATTAGCATCATTATATCAAACTTTATATATTTACGTAGTGCTTGTAGAGTGGCAGCTGATATAAAACCTTATAGAATTGTGAAAATGTGTATTCAAATGGTAAACATTAGCTTTTCGGGTGTTTAAATTATCCTTGCACAGCTTATGTGGTTTTAATTAACAATACATAATTATTCGAAATGAATATAACGGAGAGAGTATTCGTTGATTTTTTTTTTTGTTATACCAAACATATAACCAGTTTACTGTGTTAATTATACGCATCAAGAAAAAATGATTTTATTCGCAATTCATATCTTTATAAAACTACTAAACAAGTCTACTTATAATTATCAGTCTTTGCCGACATCTTGCGTCGCGATTTTGACGGATATAGTTTACTAAACTAAGAAATATATCAAATTTTCAAGCAATTAACGACCTATTCATAGTCCGTTCTGTTATCTATACTTCAACAAAAGATATTAAAGCGCCAGATGGTCTCCTTGTTGAATACAGACCAAAATTTGAAACTTATCTAGTTTACTCTATCGTTTCGATAATACATAGAGTGAGATTAATCTTGATTAGTAAAATTGGCCAATCATTACAGATTTTGTTCAGGATAGGCAACTTGACTAATGATTTGATCTTTTCGTCGCTAAGTACAAGGAAACTCAACAACGAATCGGTAATCAAATTGAGCCATACTAGGAGATTAACGACATTTAAAATATTTATATCATGGTAAAGATCCGCATCAATAAGTAGTTTATTCTCTCGATACGTAAATATTTCATTAAACAATATTTTAATAATAATTTATATGATAGATCTATAATTGGTAAAAATTATAAATAAGTGTATATTTCTAACCAACGTGGTTATAAACTATTTATACGACGAAGTAATCAAGAGACTTCATTTCATAAAAGCCTTTAGTATAGGTTAGCCTTTATAAAACACGTTTTGAATTATATCATAGGTTATGTAGCGGTTATGGAAATTTGATTTCTTTGATTCAATACAAAATATCGTTCAAGGTGGAAAAATATGACTTCGATACCTCACTTAGAACTTGAATCGACTTGCAAAAATGGAAAGGGTGTATGTTTTACAAAATGAAAACACAAGTGGCTATAAATATACTTCTGTAGTAAAGAAAATGACTTCTTTAATTTCAATATGAGATTGAACTTGGTGGTTGAAGTATAATATATACGTTTACTACAATTATTTTTCTCAAAAGACCTTACTTCAAGGCCAAATTCTAACCAATGAATCAATAACTTCTAGAACATCTTGAACAAATGAGAAGAATAAGTCATTACAAGGCGTAAAATTTTAACTGCACCCGGGTAAATTTTCAATAGCTCAAATATAATTGTATATCAGAGATCTACAACTATTTGTATCTGATTATCCGGTGTAAAAGTCTAAAATCATCAACATGAAAATGAAACAATTTCATTTATTTCAATCTTATATAAGATTTATTTATTCCTTAAGCAATGGCGACTTTGGTAAATAAATCCATAATTTACGAGAAATGGTTTCAATAGTTATTCAATTTACTCGTGAAAATTATAATATCAGCAATTGACAGTTGATGAAATACGAGATAAGGTTTAACCGTATAATTTATAAATACTCAAGTAAATATTGGAAAATTCCTAAAAATAATAAATAAAGCTATATGACGTTTGAGAATACAGTAACTCATAAATGTAAAACGGTCTTAATAGCTTGTGTATAAAACTAATGAAAGAAATAATTTTGTGGTATGGATGATATGAGTATACCTAACGTCGTTTGACGAGTCGATAATATTGATATGAAAAGCAAAAATATAACAGTCTCAAACTAAGCATTCGTTTAAAGGTTCAAGGTTCATATTTCCGCGACATTTTTCAACATCATATAGTTTTTTTTAAATGGATAATACCGGAAGGCGATCAGCGAAATATTATGTATTTATTTCACAAACCATATTTGTATCTCAGGTCAAACCCTTAATAGATTTATACGTTATAACGACGCTAGATCGGGTAATAGTAATGGTTGAGTTTAGTATTTTTCCAACTTTATAAAAGAGGAACCTTTATCATTTTTTTCGACTAGTAGTTTATCAGAACTCGAGTCTTTCTATACATCTAGGGATTAGTCACAAATCATGGCAAGTTTGCTGGAATTGACGACATACGTGTTATTGAGGTGTATGTTAGGCTTAGGTCTCAGAAGTATAGGAGTCTAGCCTGAACTCGGTACCCATTCGTAGCGTCTTCACCACGGAAGAGCCTAAGTCGTTAGTAGTAGTGAATGCGATATGATAAGTATTTACAGCGTAACAGATGGGCTGAGCAATTTTAAAAGATATATTACATACATTAGCAACCCGTAATAAGTCTTGTACAATACTACTCCAATTAGTGTGAAAATCAGCGGTGTCGTTTTATTTCATTATGGAGAAGAAACCTGTATATTTTTAAATATTAAATTCCGTTTCAGTAGAATTGTAAAGTTCAATCATTTTAGACATAATATAGTTAATAGTGCCGTTAAACGCCTATAAGTGTTGGGCAATAAATATAAAAGAGCGTCACTAAGGTAGATTAATATATTGAACCGGGGGATGTATTGTTTAGCCGGGTAAATTCGCGTTAATAGCTGCTTTTATGAGAATTTTGATGAACAATTAAACTCTTGACAGCTTCAAAAACAAATAAAGGTACCTATAAATAGCGGTTTCTGAGGTTTACAATATTTATTGATATGAGGATATTAGTATTACAAGTTTTAAACTAATTATTTGAAAGTATGGTGCTAAAATTGAGGTGGTTAATAACCTAGGCTTTCATAAATTTCTTAAACATATTAAACATTGTGTTGAATTCATGGCATCAAGTTATTCATGTTTAACGAATTTTATTTACAAGTTTTTAAAGTGAGCTTCTAATTCCAGATAATATTTTTCATTCGTTTTACGAGACGTTTGTCATGCAAAAAAATCGTCTACATGTTTATTTAATGACAAATATACAACCAGATTCTCAACAACGCTAATATACAAGTATGAAGTGTAGTTTTAGCTCAAGGGTATGTTACGCCATCACCTGCAAAAATAAATTACCGTCTATAGCTATGTCAACCTCCTCATTGAAAAGTTTGACTACGAATAATTTCTGATATTTTGTATCATACGCGACTTTATAGGAGTTGGCAGTCCAAAGCTCAGCGACTGTTTTTTTTTTATATAAAGAATCTTTCTCTTCATTACCCACTAGTATAAAGCCATGAGTTGTAAAGAAAACTTCAAATGTTTTAAATAAGCGTTACGTAATTCTTAAATATGTTCGTTATATTTATAAATTCGTTTGTTTGAAAGGGTGTAGGTTATAACGGTTACCTCCTTCTTTTTGGGAGGATGATGGTAAGCAGGATTACCCAGAATTACTCTGGCTTTGGTTAAAAAATTATTTTTATTTATATATGCCTAAACATTATAAACGATATCATCGCTCCCTACGCGGCGATAATTATCGCTATCGCCGCGCTGTCTATTTCTAGTTTCGCGTTCGCGCTTGTCGCAAGGCTTGCGTCCCTTTTGAGCGCGATTATTTCAAGCATAGCCAGTTTCGCGGCTTTTACCAACATCGCGATTTTAAAAAGGGTATTATCTTCGTATCGAAAAGTTTATAATTCTTTCTATTATACTCTTTACGTTATTCTATATCTGGTCAAAATACGGTTGTAAGTCTCTTTACGATGATTCTAATCATATATTTTTCTATTTTTGTACCGATTTGAGTTCTTATTCTATGGTTTTTCTTACAAGCGGCGCGAATTATATTTTTTACGGGAGTTTGTGATCACAGGTTTATAACAGGAGTATGGACGCTTCGCGACCGTAAGTTAAATGGGTTGAAACCTTTCCATCTTAAACATGTATTCTTATAGTATTTATTTGCGGTTGAGTAGTTATAGATGCGTTTGTATATTTCAATCGGGTTAATCCATATATTAATCATAACTTTATATCAATTCTTGATATTACGATAAATAGCATCTCTAGTTTGTGAGGAATATAGCTTGGTTTTGATATGTTTGCAGTGTTCTTATTCGTTGTTTATCAAATTTCGCAATGGAAAGGCTAATTTTGTGAACTCTTTTGTAGTGCAATTAAGATTCATTTTAAAAGTATTTGTTGAGGTATTGATGATATCTTTCAATTCTACAGTGATTAATTTAATTCATTGCTCGTAAAAAACACTTCTGTATTCCACTCAACGAGGGCGAAACGTTATATAAAAGTACGAAATATGGTGATACCTTGGATTTTCATGTCGCAATTAAGTTTGGTGAAGCTTATTAAAATAGTTTAAAATCTTTATGCGTCAGTAGGGATAACATCTTTACCTACCATAACAATGCGTATATTGAAAAGATAAGAATATTTAAAGCTATATATATCAATTTCATGGCTTTTTGAATGGGGTTAGTTATTAAGAGTAGGCTACTAAGTAATAACGTTCCCCGATAGTTATAACTATGTCAATGGGAATGTTTAGAGCTGCGGTGATAATAGCTGTAAAGGGAACGTTTAGAGATACAAGGAGGCTTGTGATTGCGAATACGAAAACATTTATTTTACTTTGGGGTTATGGTATCAAAAGTATTTGCCGTATTAGTTGAGTTATCCACAATTTGTTGCTAAAAAGTTTTATTCATATTGTTAAGTTAGTTATTGAAACTAGTATTTAGTTTCTTTATTTTGTTGTACAGCTGTTTGATCCATTTTGGCTTGCTTAAAGACTTGATTTTGACTTGAGTAGGAATACAGGTCGTGTGGAAACAGAAGGCTGGAGTTGAAAAAAAGTTGAAAATTCAAAAAAATGTATATGTAAAACTATAATTGGTCTGTTTAGCTTGCGGTGCGGTTGATACAGCATCAAAAGGTCAGACTAATTAAAATTCAAGTTAAAAATAGGTATTTTAAACCTTTTTAAAGGTAATATAAAAACGTGAATAACTTAAACCACTAGTAATATAAATGATGAGTATTATATGAAAAAATGAAACTCGATAGTTAATGACTCATAGTCAATGTGGAAATGGGTTGAATTAAAGTTATAAAGCGTAGAAAATAAGATAATTTGGGAAGGTAAGAAGATTTTTCGTTCTAGATTTAGTTAAAAATAGTGACTTTTATTTTTAATTGCTTTTTAGGCTATTAGAAAAAAAAATTCTGATGCTTTATAGCTTAAATCTTACATCATTTTATTATTGGTATTATAGGATAGAGTAACCTATTATTAAAACAGGGTAGTATTTTACGATGAAAGAGGGAGTAATTAGATTAAAGTAGTGCTAAACAGAGCTAAGCACATAAGGTATGATGGGTATATAGATGTGCCTTTAAAATATTATGTTCCAATATTTGCCCTTCATCGTAAGTATTTGCGTACCCCCCTTTATAGATACGAGAATAATTCGATACATTTAAATATATCAATCATAAAAACAATCCAGTCAACATTATTCTAAAGGTTATATGGAACAGAATGTTGGAATATTTCATAAAAGCAATGTGATAATTATTCGGTTTCAAGGTTATATATATATGTTGGTGCTTAACGACGAAAATTAAAGGTTACTCATAAAATCTTCACATTGTAATTATGATATTCAAAAGTAACCTATATGTCATATTTATTGGAAAAAGATAAAGAGTTGATTGTATATAAGTTTATAACGCCTGTGAAGAAGAATTTGTGTAGGGGATTTGATGTGGAAGATGTTTGGAATTCTTTATAAAATACCTATGAATAGGGGTTTATTTATGTATATAATAAGTACGGATAAATGGAGCAGTATTTATTTAATAAAAGTCATATAATTGGTATTCTTATTTTTTATCGAACAAGATAATAGTGTAAAAACATAAAATCGTCAGTGTTGGAACAACAGTTCATTACAGTAGCTATAAAACAACTAGTTGTACCTTATCATCGACCTTAT
The DNA here is from genome assembly GCA_038502455.1 of Anisogramma anomala. Classification (NCBI taxonomy): domain Eukaryota; kingdom Fungi; phylum Ascomycota; class Sordariomycetes; order Diaporthales; family Gnomoniaceae; genus Anisogramma; species Anisogramma anomala. The sequence goes on along the minus strand of JASMMZ010000013.1, from coordinate 3,452,427 downwards.
ATCAACTTTATTGGTATGGGTGCATAGACCTCCTTGTTAAGAAAGTTAGGGTGCCTACATTATAAACCATAACAATGCCTACATTTGAGAAAAGTTTTCAGGTCTAATTTTTCTTAACACCATTACTTCACATGCATCTTATTTCAAAACAACATTAATAATTAGCTCTATTATCACTTGAATCTTTTCCGGCAACCTCTTCTTGGTTATAAAGATTATTGTTGGTCTGGCATACCGCCCGCGTAGCCATGCATCCAGAAAACAGCCTTTATAAACAAAGATTCCGTTGTAATGATCACACTAAATACCCGTGAGTATGTAGAAGGTGTTAGAGGGTTTATGTTATCAAGAAGGTAGCAGAGGTATTGAGTGAACAATATCGCAACCGTGCAAGTAATGATCAAAAGCCGTGAGGCTATTCAGATATATAGACTGAATACTTAGATTGACAACTGAAGAGCTATGAAGGAAATGCTATCTATGTAGTGATGACCGTATCCTTTTATCCTATAGCCTTCATACTATCTTCAGTACTGGATCGTTTGGATCGCCTTGCTATCCTAGCGATCCATGGATCTGCTGGATTACTTTTCTATCCTAGCGATCTATGGGTCTGCTGGATCGCCTTGCTATCCTAGCGATCCATCGGCTAACCCTAACCCTGGGTTGCTTACATAAGATATGTTCCCCGCTTGATGTATTGGACATCAGGCTCTTAATAGTGCAGCCAACCGCTAGCCAGTTTCATGACCTGCAGTTGATTCTTGGGTCACAACATCCGTCCCTCGTTACTTATACTAACGTAGCCCTCGAAACTTTTATTACGATGTAACAAAAGTCAGATTCTTTTTAATTGTTACGGTTTTAAGAAAAGACCTTTATTATAAACACGCTTACATATAACAGCTTTATTTGATTATTTATTTATATATCTTTAAGTAGTTTCTACTTATACTGGCACACCGCCCGTTTAATAGGGCTTTGACCTTCGATCTTACTTTGGATGCTTTTCGCTATCTTCTTATTTTGTATTGTATAATCACTGGGCAGTGCTAACCATAAAGTATCGCACTAGTTGATACGAAATAATCCGGTAGATACCGGCGGAAAGGATCGCAACGGGAGGCCGCTGGTGCTTGTATAGGCCCCCGAAGCCTCTCACCATCCCTTTAATCAAGAACTTAAGGTGCCCCACAGTTTAGAACCCCAAGGGTGTATAAATTGTAACCCTAGTCGAGCTGTGAAAAACAGCCATCTCAGTCCCCACCCGATACTTGTTTGTATCAAGGATACGACTATATAGGCCCTTGAAAGAAAAGAGTTCCCCATAAAATCAAGATATACCGTAATAACTCGTGTAAAGGACGAAAGGAAAACGTGTGCGTAATAATACATAAGTATTGTAGGGTATATTATAATTGTTTTCAGGGGAGCTTTATGTACGAATCATAACCAATACGTTACGCCGTTGAAAGTGAACTATAAGGACGCTCTATCAATTTGAATCTTGGGCTTAAACTTTCGTTTATATAGTAATAAGAAGTAACTAAAAATAGTAAATAGTTTTACGTACTATCGTAATATTTATACTTCTTTACTAGAGTATTTATAATAATAAAAACAATCGTCACGTAACGTAAATACCGAGTTATACGTACGAGATCCCGGTGAGTATAAGCCCGTACACGGGAATACCTGATTTTTAAACGGGTAAAACATGTCTATAGCGACCCCTCTCCCTTCGATATCTTTCCATTCCTCCTCCTCCTCCTCACCCTCCCCGGCTTGCTTAACCCTCATTTACATTGTTACTGTTGGCTAGGGGTAGCCTTATACGGATTGCGTGTAGTTTTTGCTAAAAGGAGCCAGCGATGAATCCTACGTTAGTGGAAAAGAAGGCGTCAAATACGCCTGTTACACGTGTATGGGCCTCAATAATCTCGTTAAACTTTGTGTAAAAAGAATTCAGTACTGACAAGTAATAGTTAAAAAATGTAAAGACGGATGTATTTTGTTACCTTTCGCGTCGCCAAGCCGTTAACTGCTTACCGTGCCGCCGTTGCGGCAAAGACGCCTTTTGGGCGTTGAACCACCTTACGGCGGCTCCTTCGCATTGCCGTCAAGGTAGCGAAGGGCGGCACAGCCCAGGCCGCGGCCGCGGCGCTGCTAGCGTGGTAGGGCGCCACTATCGGCGGGACCGGGGCCAATGCAGGCGGGGGCGACGACGATGCCTATAGTAGTGGGGATACAAGTTCCACCTCCAACTGGCCTGCATCCCCCACTCCCGTGATTCCTTTAGCTATCCACGACACCCTTTTTACGGTATATCACCCACTTAATAATATAACCCATTTTACGTTCTTTTAGACTCATGAGTTTTGTAGCCTATAGCAAAAAGGTGGCTCGTGAAACAGGTTGCTCGTTATAGGCTTTCAACTAGAATAAACATGTTTTATAGTTCTTTCCGCTTTCTTAAAACCGATATCAAATTTTTGATGAAAACAGGCATCGAATAGGGACTGAGACGGCCCTATAACATGACCAGGCTAAAGCTACAATTTTTACTCCTGTATAATTGTATGGGTTTCTAAATTGTAGGATCCTTTAAGGCATTGTTTGAAAAACTAGCTTAAGGTTCAATTTTAGACAAAAACGTAATTTTTGTTTTCGTTTTATTCGTAGAGATAGCTAGAAAAAGAAGATAAATTTCGATATATTATAAGTGTATCAAGTTGAAACCCTTTTTCGATATACTTAACGATATTGTCTATATTGTATGTAACACCTAGATGAATCTATATAATTAAATTGTGCGTTTGTGAAATCCTTTCAATTTATAGTATTCAGTAAGGATCAATACGGTTGATTAGAGGACTCCATCAGCATTCACTATATACGTACAACACATTACCTCAAATTGAGCTATAGGTATAGTAAATCAGGCTTTAAACTTGATGTATTAATTTATGTTAATTAGGGACCAAATATCTTTCAGTTAGAATTGTTCATTCAACGTATTATACGGTATATGTAGATATTACTATATATACTCATTGATAGTATACATAGGCCGAGTAGTAGTGCATTGTATTGCAGGTTGCACTCCTGTTGGATGCATAATAACGTGTCACGCTATAGGCTGCACGTTGCAAGACGCAAAGTGCATCATGCATGGATCGGTTCAGAAGAAGTATTCCAGAGTGATACGCTCTGAGTGGAGGGCTTATAAGCCCTCACTTGTGGCGTACACCTCTGGATTCTTATTTTTAACTTATTATCTTATATTATGCTATAATTACTAATTATCTTAATTACTCTTCAAAGACCTAATATTTATGTGGATATTATAGGCTTGAGATTCTACCGATACTAATTAGTAGCCGACTAGGTCGACAACAAATAGCCCAGGAAAAAAGAGACAGATACACATTAAAATACCTATATCAGAATATTGTAACAGTTTTAACTATTTGTACTTTAATACTGCGTTTTTACAAAAATTACAAGTCAACTTGTACAAAGACTGTAAAGACTAAGTAAATTAAAAAAGGAAAACTTTAGTACGATACCATTAACGCTTATTTAACGCTTTATTTACTAGAAACCCCGTGACGCCATTATCAACTTTTTTTTAGTTCTTCAACGTACCCGGGTACTTTTTGGAAAGCATACTATTATATATTAGGCTACGTAAGCTAAAACCACTAGGTTTTAGTACCTTTTGATTAAACATATCCAATTTCCGACAATTTACAACGATCGCCTTACTAAGATCAGTTATATACGAATATTCAAACCGACCGCCTTAGAAATATCAGTTATATACCAAGTAACCAAATCGATCATTTTACCAAGTTCAACTACTATATACCAATCTAAACCAACCACTAAATACCGGATTATACAATATCCCCACAGTCACACCCCTTATTTTCCTTATTCACTTTACACTTCCTTTACCATATTTACTTTTTCGCGTTCGCCCTATATATTTTAAATTTAGTTTTTATAACGTTTAAGTTTCTTTAACCATTCGAATGATGCAGTGTTATTGAACGTTAATAAAACTAATTTATAACGCCTTACTAGTTTGTAGTTATACCTTAATTATTGTTTAAAATTCATTTATACAATTACGTACTAGTAAATCCTATTTCAATTACTTTAATTACTTCATATACTTTACATTTGTTATTTGTAAAAAGTATTACTTTGAGCTTTAAAATCTAAACATATACGAAACCTTATCACGGCTCGTAATCATCAACTTAAACTTCTTTAATATACCTAATATATACAAAAACCACCCTAAAACACTTACAGTCATAACCCTAAGATTAATATTACTGGAGGAAGCCAACGTTGACTTTAACGTTCTGGTCGAAAATATAGAAATTAGGAAAGCTATAATACACGAAATCGACCTGGGCTTTTAAAACAATACCATCGATTCGCCAATTAAGGATCTCGACTTATATACTGCAAATATATATATTTTGGCCGTTATATTCCGTTATTCAAAAGAGAAAGCCTAAAGACCTAATTTATTGAATGATTTTAATGAAAACCTCTTTAATTAGAAGTTAGATATGTGGTATATAGTAAATCTTGTTATTGCCAAAGCTTTACGGATCTAATTACGAATTAAAGGCATTAATACACTAGGAGGTAGAAATAGTCGATTCATAAAGTCCTTATTCGAAATAATACAACTTATCGATGTATTCGACTGGAAGATAAAGATTTGTACCTAACGGAATTGGTAGAAGGATATTATCTTACAAAGTAAAAGGGACTATTATTAAAATGACGAGAACAAGGTTTCAAACGACCTAATTATATACATGTACCCCAAGTTAAAAATAAAGACCCCGAAAAAGAAAAACGATTATAGTCTTTATCTATCATACAGGAAACAATATACCCCTATGCCAGCACATACTTTGGAATAAAACCGAATACAGAACCACTTGCCGAACATTGGAAATAATCCGATTGGCTACGACGGGAACGGTCGAAATACCGGAAATGACCCGATCGACTATGAAAAGATCGGCTTGGAAATAGAAAACAACCCGACCCTAGAATTAACGAGTAACGTAAATTAGTACATACCTTGCGGACCGATACTTACAAATTATGACCCTTACCGCAACCTTTTAATACACCGCTTCACTACGGATAAAAACGACTTTATAAAGTTAACCAGCTTTATTAAGATATAAGATAAGGATAATAATTACAGGGGTAAGCCGTACGACGTACTTAATAATAATATATGCGTTATGCTTAACACGTATGAAAATGAAGTAATAATCTATCTTAATTTTGTATCATCTTACACGGTATACTTTCTAGATAAGTGAGAAAATGGTATATATATTCCCTGGTATAAGTAAATATATTTACGAAATATTATAATCGCTTGAAAATTCACTTCTATACGGAAATCAAATATAAATTTTAAAATAAATATTGGTCCGGTATAATATGGGAATCTATGAAAAACCAATTAAAAAAACTCCGATAAAAACCTATAAGAAATCTTTACCGCATCATTAAAAAAATTCCAAAAGTATTAAGTAACCTTTAAACTAGAATAAAAAGACGACAAACTGTTTATTTAAATAATGATGAAGACTTACCGTAAAACCCCGGATTTTAACCTAATACTTTTTAAATCAAAAAAGGATTTAAAGGCTTTCTATAGAAACTTCAAAATATCGTTCGAAACCTTTATACGCCGATAAAAAAACTTCGGATTAGTATTTGTAATTGATGAAACCAAAGTCGACGTATAAATTATTAAATTAAAATTTGTCAAAATGATTTACTACGTTTTAAACCGAATATGTAAGGTTTATCCGAGGTAGAACAATCGCTTAAAATATAGGTATCAAAAAGGAAATACTTGTACCAAAAAATAAGGACTATCGTTCGGAAATGAAATAAACGTACCAAATTACAACAATACTTACGAAAAGATATACAAAGCTTTTTGAGTTTATGAAAACGATATATCTTATACGGTAAAGTCGGCTATTAATTTACAAACTACCTTGCTTACGAGTAAATTCAAATTAAACCATAATTTTAAACGGAGTGTAATTTTGAAAATCCCATAAAAACTAATTTTAGAACATACGTAACCGAATGTAAAGGTATAGATAACTAACTCGACGCATACCTTTACGAAGTTATATCCGAAAAAGACGGCCTTAAATGAAACGATACCTAATTATGAGTTTACGGCGATAGAAACGTCTAATGTATCTTTACCGGCTTATAAAATGCCTCCATTTTATATATTATAGGCTGAAATTATATGAACGAAATACTCAACGTTAATATAACGTCGTTTTTTACCCTTTTTAATAAATACGAAACCAGGTTTCAGGGGATTATACCTGATACTAAAGTAGTCGAAATTTCGACGGCCGGAAAACGACAATTCGACGTATTTACAGCGAAATTTCCGAATTTTCAGTTCAACCGGATAAAGGAATACCGAAAAGTCTTATTTAATAAAATTGAAGCAATATTACTCGGAACAATCGTTATAAATGCGCGTTTCAGACCGATCAAATTTTACGTAATGGATTTTAAAATATTATTTCTTCGTTGATTAACTAATATAAACAAGTTCGGGATTTAGGTCCAGGATGCGACTAATTAACTTATCAGCGCTTTAAATAAAGTATTCGTAACGTTTAAACTTTAGTTCGGCTACTTAAAGGTTTTTCCGAAAATACGTATAATTAAAGCTATTTACTTAATTTAACCAAACTTACAAGCTTTACACCGACGATTCGGATACTTCATTGTTAAATTTCTTTTACGTTTACTTTACGTCCTTCGTCATATAAATGTCATACAGAATATATTCGAAGTTATCGAAAAGTTTTTTTTATAAATATTAATTTTATTAACAGGATTTATAACGGCTTAAATTCCGCCTTTAAAATGATATGGACTTTAACTATGAAGTAATTGTTGATATATGGATTTAAATAGTTAACCGGTCCTTTAAATTATCGATACGGCTATATTATTTTGAACCACCAAATTTACACGAAGGGCTTTTATTACAAATTGTTAAAACACTTTAACTAATTGATAGTCAAACTTTAATCTCGAGCCTTTGAACTAGATTATGTATGATGCCAACACGGCTTTTAAATTAATCAAGTAACGTACGAAAATTAAAATGACTGGTAACGAATGTAAATAAATCTTAGTAAAAGCCTTATGAAGTATTAAAAAGTGTAACCGATATTATGAACCACGTGAAGAAACGTATATAATAATATTGAAGGAATTAAAATATATTAATTCTAAGAAATATATCCGTTAAATAACGATTAACGCCGTCAATAAAACTTTTCATTCAAGTAAGCTTATCCTTATGTTTCTTGTTTTCAATATCTACCCGAAAATTTATATAAACATTACTCTATTACTATCTATAGTGTGAAAGGCCAATACTATATCCAAAGTTATGACGACTTTACATTTACAATAAGTAAAGAATAATATGTCTAAACCGTTAGCTATAAGGAACGGTCTATGTAAAACTAGCATATTAAACTTTTTATTGTAATTTAAGGTTTTAGTTTGGAAAACCAAAGATAAATGGACGAGCCTTTGAAGGATTACCGAATTGAGATGCTATAATATACTCGTTAACATACCAAAAGAAATAAATTCGTTTCGCTGGATAATAGTACGATAATATAAGATAAAAGTGAAAAAGACGGCCCGAAACCGTAGGACGAGTAAAACCGTTTACAAAACGTTACCCTAAATGACGAATTCAAACAGAATTTAACTTTAGCTTTACCCTAAAAACGTAAATACAAACCGATTACTTTAAATAGGAGCGGTTTATTTATATTAAACCCGCCAAAACTTCGACGTTGAAAACGCTCCCTCGGTTCAAAATTTGAAAAACACCCTAAAAATTTCATTATAAACTCCTTTATTATGTAAAAAGAAATGGAAAACAGCGAATTTAGCCTAATGCTCCATTGCAAGGGGATTATTACTACTTTAGGTGCCCTATTTGTATAATTTACCTCAACAGAAATTTCCGTCCTTATTAACTAAAGCGTATTACGTTTTAAACGCTTAAAAATAACCTTTCATAGAGTTTATAAGATTTTTACAAATCGTTTCGTTTAAAAAGTTCAAGATAAAATCAAAAATCCTTACGAAAAAAAACCGACTAATTATAAAGAGATATAACGACGAAGGTAAAAAGGATATTATAATTTAATTACTTATATTCCAATGGGTTAACTGTTTCCTAATGTTAACGTTTATTATCCTTTTTAGTAATGTCCATAACTTATATATTAAGCTTCAAAATATAACGTAGCTTATATCTCATCCGAGAAATAGTTAAAACGATGGATTTACACCGATATGTTCAAAAACCTTAAATAACATTACCTACCTAATACGATTTTACATTTTATAAAACCACTTCACATCATAACCGAAACAGGTGTTTATTAATATAACATTTATTAAAAACATCATAAAAAAGGATTCAAACAACAAACTTTTTTTTCGACCCGTGCATATTAGTATTAACGGCAGGTTGAAAGGGCTTTACACTAATCGGTATATAAATAAACGACACTAACGTTATGTAACTCCTCGTTTTCCGTATTTCAAAGGAGGAAATTTTTAATGGCCGGCTTGAAAACTAAATCTAAGACGTTTTTGATAAATAATAGTGTAATTTATTTTAATAGTATAACGATTACCTTTCGATACGGCACTATAAGTTCTATGTAAAAAAGATTACTGGATAAAATTACCTTTATTATTTTGAATAACGTAAAACGAGTCGCCAATTACAGATATTGACGTATACGCGACATTTAAATTACTTTTATAATATAACTAAAGGTAATATTTAACCATACGATCGTCGTGTGATACCAAAACGACCTGACGGACGATACGTATAAGGCGTTTCACAAATACCTTTGGTGGTAAATATATAATTCAAAACGCGGTTTATAATTCATACCGTTAAATATAGGTATATTAAAGTTATTTGTTTTTATTAACGGCATTTTCGTTAATGATAACTATTATAATTTTCAAATAGGCTTCGTCTTAGTCCTCGGTAACTAAATACCGGCCCGAAACGGGTTTACTCTTCGAAAAAAACATTATTTATTAAAGATTTACCGAATAAAGAAGGGTTACGTAAAGCGTTTCAGCTTTCTAAATTTATAATATAATTAAAAACTTCGATTCGAGTATTACTACAATAATAACGACCCAAATAATTATTTTAAACTTTAATTTGTACCTTGTCTCCTTTATCGTAAATATATATATATATTTTTACAAGTATCTAGTTAAATTATATGTTATAAACGAAAAGCGTTTCATAATTAATATTATAATTTTACGCGCATCATATAAACGCCATAAAATCGAAGAAATAAAGTAAGTTAACGGAAAATCTAACATAACAAATACAATAAGTAAAACTACGCCAAACGAAGCTTTCAAAGCACTTATATCGATATATATACTATTTATTAAAGTTGCTGAAAAGGTTTTACGACCATAATAAATTATTTAATTACTTTTTAGCTGATTTTCATCGGCTCGTTTTATATTATATATACCGATTAACGTTTTACTTTTATTTAAACAGCTTTTTCATACTTATCGCGGATTTCACCTTTATTGAATACGATTATTCATACCGATGTCCAATTTCGTTTTACTTGTTATTTAATTTTATATTTTATATTAAATTTATTAATTTAAACAATTGTTATATAAAAAGCCATAAAATTATTATATAACGTATTATATTATAGCTGGGTACGAAGATCAGGTTCGGGAGTATTTATCTATTATTAAATGGAAAAGGCGACGTCGTTACATTCCTATCGTCTTTTTCATCGTCTTTTTCCTTTATATTAACGAAAATGTAACATTATACCTTACTATTTATACCCTTAGGTAAATGTATAGGAAAGGGATTTTTTTTTTCATGGCAACGTATAATAAGGTCGTCGAATTCGCCTACATAATATATACGTAGGACCCGTTTTTAGGCGGCGACGGCGGCTACCGTTTCCCTAATCCGTTAGTAAACGTTCATTGATTAATTAACATAGGTTCAGTTTAATTATTCATAACGATTTGTTTTTAAATCGCTCCAAACGTTTTAATTTTACTAAAGGAAGTTTTTAAAATTCGGTCGGAATTTACTAACGAGTCGGCGGACGCGTGATACAGCTTTGGCCTATGGCCTTAAAATTTCCGGAACGGGGGCGTACGAGTTGTCAATCAGCTTATAACGGTGATAAAAAGCCGAGCGGCCCCCGTTTTCATAGTGATCGTTAATAAATTTACCCACGGCCGCAAACGCGATACATGATACGTAAAGCGTAATTATTAGCGGCCTAAATTTATGAACCTAGGTACGTCTTTTTTACTTTTAACGTGTTGAAAAGACCTTACGTCGTACCCTAACGATACGAAACTCGAGTTGGCGGAAAATATCCGCCTCGTACTTTTTATTTACGAAAAAAAGGGGTTAAAAACTTATAAACGAAGAGATTATGATATACGTACCTTAACGTAATTACGTTAAGTTACGTTTACGACATAAAAGGGCCCCTACAGGTCATGTGGTTTTTACCTGTATAGAGAGGGTAAGGTTTATAACCTTAAAAGCCCTCTGCTCCTCCCCCGAGCTAGAGAAGGGGAAAAAAGAAGAGGGGGAGAAAAATTTCGGGGCAGCGGCGATGGGGAGGGGCGAAGCGGAGGCGGCGGCTGGGCTAAGCGGCGTAGCGGCGGCGGAACTGGGTGGCGTGGCAGCGGCAGCGGTAGGGCTTGGCGGCGTAGCGGCGGTAGCGGCAGGGCTTAACGACGTGGTAGTGGGCGGCGTGGTAGGGGCTGGCGGCGTGGCGGCAATGGAGGAGATATCGCCTGACGAGGGTGGGCTGCTATTATTAGTAGAGGTGGTGAAGGCAGTAGCAGCTTTAGCGGCGGCAGCAGCGGCGGCGGCGGCGGGCTGCCGCTTATGCGCTAGATGGTGCTTTACAATTCGGTTTTTGCGAGTTATTTGGGTAAAGGAAAAGTTAGTTGTGGATATTAATTAAATAACTTATCCATTGAAGTGGTTTGTTTTAATTAAAATAAATATAGGAAAATGGGGATACGGCTTGGTTTAGTTAAAGGGAATGAAGGTTAAATTAAAATAGGGATTTGTATCTATGTGGATTGCGCGCCTTTAAAAGAAAAAAAAAGAAATTTTGCCTAGACCGATAACGATACATCTTTTTATACTAACCTAATACGTAATTACGCAATTATCTTCACGTAATCACCCTTACGTAATCAAACCTTATAACACCGGTATAATTACCCCTATTAACTACAAAAAAACGTTATTACCAATTATATCACCCCAATTTAACTATACCAACCAGGCTCAAATTATAAAGATTACCTCGGCTAACTTTGCTAATCCTAACCAAACTTATTAATTTAGACCTTTTACGATTAATACGGTAATAACATTATCGATATAGAAACTGCTAATTTATATATTTTCCGATCAATACGGTAATAATATCGTGACTACGAAAATTACAAATTAAAAATTATTGCTATGAATAGTAAAAATAATATTCTTACTATTAATTTATTGGTACGGAATATATAAGGAAGAATAAAATATCATTTGTGTATATATTACTATATATCCTTATAGATAGTATACATAGGCCAAGTAGTAATGCATTATATTGTAGGGTACCTTCCTGCAGGGTATACGATAACGTGTCACGCTGTAGGCTGCACGTTGTAAGACGCAAAGTGCATTATGCATGGATCGGTCTGAAATGACCATTCCAAACCGATGGAAATGCGTGAATCAGTCTAGAAAAAAGTATTACAGAGTGATACGTTTTGGGTGGAGGGCTTAGAAGCCCTCACCTGTGGCGTACACCGCTAAATGCTTCTTCTTGACTTATTATCTTATCTTATACTACAATTACCAATCATCTTGATTACTTTTCAAAGACCTTATGTTCACGTAAACATTATAGGCTTGAGACCTTACCGATATTATAGTTTCAGAATAGCAGATTTCGAGTAAGGTGATAGTTGTAGGGTAGGAATAATTAAGTTGCAAGTCTTCCCACCGGCCTATGTAACTTTATATTAGCGAGGTTCACATTATACTAGCTGCATAGTAGGAACTGTCCAGTGATCGTCAAATTAATAAAAAATAGGTGTGCTTATTTAATGTGGGGTACTTGTTAAGTTTTGGTTTATATTAATTTGATTATGATTTGGTGAATAACTTACCTCATTTCAAACTTACATACAAGTTTTATCAACTTAATACCACTAGTTCCTTTGATTACAGTGATTCAAACCGAATATATTAACAACGACTAAAGATTTACCAGAAGTTGAGGTATATCAGCAATTGAAAAACGTATGTAATAAGTTGTTAAATTGTCGGTAGACCTTCATCATTGTAACGTAGTTAATTCGAATCTGTGGTTAAAGTAACTTGCATTTCGTTGAAAGTGGTAATGTGATTATTTCCATGTTAAGCAGAACGCTAACTAGTCTTCACACTAATTTTTACGGCCAATTGCTTCGCCTATGACCTAGATTAAAGTAGGTACCCATTGAAATTGACTTGTGGTCAATACAGTTAATCCCATAAACTACAGTTAATTTGGAGTTAGTAAAATTAACTAGGTGTTAGTATGGTTGAGTTGACTTTATTGCAATTGATTGTTGTTTCAATACTAGCGACTTTTCGTTTTGTGTTTGCACGCATTAGTATAACTAATTAAGTCTTTGTAGTGAGTCCTAAATTTTGTTCTCATTTCGCATGCTAGACCTCAATTAATTTCAAACTGTTTACATCTTAACTCAATTCAATTAAGGCCCTTTATTATATAATCTCGAGTCCCTACTAGTTTAATTCTTGTACGCAAGTCTTATTACTATAGATATGCGCATAATACCAAGTTATATGCTACTAAATACATACCTTTTACCACCATGACTGAATATCTTTTTCTTACAAACTATTATTATCACCGTTACCTTAGTAGTTTTTTAGTTTACTAGTGTTACATTGTTTCTTCCCATCATGTACCGGGCAGTTAACGTAATCTTTGATTCGTAAGATTGGTCTATTACTGTTTATAAAGCTTTCTAAAGCGTGATTAGGTTTCGTTGATTTTATAACCTTGATGGGGTTGTTTCTGACGTTAATTAATCGTAATTTGTTGATTTTCTAGGCTTTATATACTTTTCTTTGAACTATTACGTTTACTATCATACTTTTTGATTGGTTTTATCTCGTTTTTACAAGTATTAGTAAAGGCTTCAGGAGTTTAAACATACGACTAAAAGTATTAGAGGAAATTTTAGTTGTTTGGCGATAATTTATAATATGCTATTATAATTGTACCAATATTAAAGTTTACTATTATATTCAAAATCTTCAATGCCATTTCTTTTCGTATTATATATTTATATTGAGCGGGTTTTCAATATGCCAAGTTACTAATTAACATTAATTTCCAATTAAGCCTATCCTTGTCGACGGGTACTATAAAGAATTCAATTTACGATAAAAGCTTAGTATTGTTCGTGAAACAAACGTCTCTAAAAATTATCATCTTCAACATTGTCAAGTTTACTGGTACTTTATCAATAACTTTTTCCGAAAGATCCGTTTGCCTCGAAATCCGTTCATTGAACCTTTTAAAGTTATTATCTCTTATATTTTTAATGAGTACCGGAATCTAAAGATTGTAAATAAAATAAAATAGGTTAGTGTAACATGGCGATATAATCCGTATAAGCCCTGTATTTATCATATCATTATGTTTTACCGCGTCTGTTTTACTTATTTTCGCAGGGTTCTTAATTCTTCATTTTTTGACGTGAGCTATGATACGTGTTACGAATATAGATAACACCATTAATACGGAAAACAATACATTGAAGTGAAGTTGTATACCCTCATCCAATGTTTTAATGGGTTTGCACTTTGAAAAACGCAACTTTCTATAGTATATTATTTATCCGTTATAAGCCCAACGCTTTATGTAAAAAAAATATAATTAATTTACGTATTGAAGATACCTAAAGTTTTACTCTATGTAATTAATGGGAATGACTCGAACGTTAATGTTTTTATATCTATCCTACATTTAATGTGTAATTAGTATGTAAAAAAAGGATGAAAATTTATTTTAGCTAATACGTACAAAAAGTTGACTTATTACCGGACTAGTAGGAAACTTAATGCAGCTACTATACAAAAAGATATTGTGTAGGCTTATAGATTCAAGTACTGTAGAATAAACATAGAGGAAAGAGCTTAATATATAATCAATTGTATCCTCATAGATATCTAGATCAAAGATCGAGTCTTTGTACTAGTTAGTGCTAGTTTATACTAGTAAGTATTAGTTCCCTAGTATTTGTAAATACTAGTGTAGGCAGCTGGCTTCTAGCTGACTGCTCCTCTATACTAGTTTATACTAGTAATTTCACTTGTAAATACTAGTGCTTTTAGTTGATGTCATTATCTTAAGCTGAATTTTCCTAATCCTACTGAATTCTTTATCCTTAGTGTTGAGACGTGTTAAGTACTTGTGGTTGAGCCAAGTACTAACTAACCTCGTTATTGAGTGTGGGTTAAGTAACTGGACCTATTGTATTTCAATACACCCCATCAAGAGGTACTGTTCATTCAGAAAGAAAAGAAGATAAATAAAAAAAAAAACTTGAAATGTAGAAGGTAAGGTGAAGAAGGCGTATTGATGAAAAGAATAGTAGATACAAAAAGAAAAAAAATCTGTACAGTCCGATATGAACCGATGATCTTCATAGTATCTCTGTTGTCAATATCCCAAAGTTTGCACCAAAACCACTCTAAAATTCATGCTGCAACATCATATAAGTTAACTTGGAGTACGAAAATCTATAAACCATACCAATAATTAGGATTCAGGTTATTAAACCAAGCCTTTACATTATCACTTCGTCTTTTACCCTCGGCAGTGACTTTATCATCCCATCGGCTAATTGTTTATCTGTAGGAACCCATTTGATTTGTATTGTACCACGTTCTATTTTATCCCTTACTGTGAAAGAACTGAAGCCAAAGCTATCGCTCAAGGTGATAGGATACTGTCTATAATCCTCGATGAAGAAGAAAAACAAAACCCTGTTTGGGAGTTGCTAGGGAGCTGTAGAAATGGGAGTGACCCAGATACGTGACGGGTGAGGGTATATTCCTGTGCGGCTTCCAATCGACTTTAAAGCACCGTAGGAGCGTGGATAGTAACTACTAGGGCTTAATCGCTAGTAATTATTAGCGTAGGCACTAGCCTGTGATATTACCTTCCGACTTAACATCTCCTTTCCTATAGTATAGTATAAAAGGTGGGAGAAGGTGTTGGTGAATTAAGAGATATGACAAGTGAGGAATAACTGTTTAGAGGCGGTTAGAATATTGTAACATCGTAAAAAAGTTCTAGGCTATGAAACAACTTAGTACTATTTAAAAGATGACACTATCACCATTCCTATAAATAACTCTATAGGTCCCCCTTCTATAAATACAAAACTTCCCTTTTAAAACTACCGTTTCATATAAATAATGCCCTATTATACCTACAAGTAATGCATTCGTGTCACGTTCTCCTGATCTAAAAAGTATTTTTTATGTTTATTTTTGTTACCAGTTCCTAAAATGAATAAACAACTGGTTGCCGCTATCGGCAAGGCGATTAAAAAACGAAATATATTTATTTTATGTTGTTTGTTCCTTAATAACGAGCCTATTGATAAGCGCTAACAAATATATTTCGGATATATTTACAAGATAGTATATGACACTTGAATGTTTTGTTGGGAAATTGAGGGCGAATGGAACTTTTGTAACTATTGGAAAACTATTAACAAACAACTCAATATAGGTACTCGTTATCGCCTTTATTTTATTAGCGCGACGGGTTGTTACTTTGGGTATTCTTATATTATTATAACGAAACATTCAGATGTGATAAAAGCCGTAAAATTTTATTTAAAATTTATTCAACCTTCCATATTTAGGATTGAAGTAAGTTATTTGTTTATGCATCGTTTTTAAAATGTGTATTAATCGCTAAATAATATAAAAAAGCAAGTCGTCGTTGTCAAAAAAATAATAAAAATTTGTTAAGCAACGTAAAAGAAAATCAATACCCGTGGTGAGATAGGTTTAATACCTGTTACTCTTATACCTTTTGAAGGCTTACGGGTCGTATGATTTCTTAACAAAAAGCGTGGTTTTAAGGTAACAGATTATATTATGAGTAAACTTAAGTTTTTCAGTTAATGAACGGGGAGGAAATGTAATCAAAACCGATTAAATAACTAGTCGAAGTTGCGAAGTATATCGATGTAAAATTAGGACCCATCGAAATTGAGTTAGGTAAATTAATAAAGATCATCAAGAAATTGTTGGGTAAGTGTTTCGAGGATAATGAATATGACAATATATTTTAGTCATTTCGGTCGCTTTGTTAGTATAAGTTAGATTTATATTTGATATCTGTATAAAAACGGTTTCTATGTCAATAAATAATGTGAAAGATAACATTCTCATTTTGTTTACGGGATAAGCGGAAAATCTCGCTATTATATTCGAATAAACCCGAAATTATTTCTTTTCCGGAACGTTAAATTCAATAATATCAAAATCCACAATAGGTGGAATTTGATATTTACTACAAAATGAACTTAACTTCTTTAAAACACAAATTTACTTATAGTTTTTACAAAGAAATCAAACTTCATTGCCGACTCGAAATCATTTGAAATGGGAGTATTACTCATTATCAGCTTTCTTTATACGTTATGATGTATTTGCTATTACGACTAACATAAATTACGTAATATAGCGAATAAATTAAACCAAAGCTTCTGCTTTTACGCGCGATATTGTAATTAGGATTGGTAAGTATCATATGAGTAATACGAAATCTACGTAAAAGTTGTAAACTATAAACAATGATTTATATCGATAATAACTATATCTTAATTCTTCAACGTTAATGAATAATCGGATAATGATAGACTTAAATTAAGTTAAGTGTAAACAATAAAAAAACTTAGGTACGTTATTTATTTTTAATTAACTTGTTTGGTAAAGCCATTAGTCTCGGAGTGAAAGATAGTGTTTAGGCGTTATTTTACCCCCATTAAATTGTAAAAGCGTTTTTAAAACCTATCGGTTAAATTTAAACCTTGGTCACGAACAATTAAACTAAAAAATACACAAAATAGTGAATAGAAATTTCGAAGTCGTTTTATATAAACTTCGGCGTTTAGAATACATAGAACCTCGAGGGTAAATACTTCATATAAACGATTCAGAATAATTATAAGGTAACGTAAATCACCAGTATGTTTTTAAAGAAAGATTAATTATAAAGTCGATTAAATTTTGTTTTCAAGTCGTTTGGATACCGGTAATGGTTAAAAAAGTCCCCGTTAACGATTTCTTCAATATGTTGTATGTTTACAAATATCGTGATTCCGGCAAAAGCGCTGGACCATACGGTGTAACCCGGGCTAACATATATTTTAAAAAGAAAAGCAATATTGACCTCGTATTCTGGTTAGTCAATAAGAATGGAATCGTAAGTAAGTTGTATTAATACGGTAATAAGCGACTCTTTACCTGGTACCTAATTAAGGTTGCAAAACCGTAAAATAATATCGTTGTTTACTAAAAATTCCGAAATTTTAATCTGAAGTATTGAGTTATAGTTGATATGAATATCGGCAGGAAAACTTTGGTGGCCTATATGTATTACAAGAATCGATCGGGGGTAAATGACGTTACGAGTGATGAAAATGTTCCAATTGCTTTGGAAGTTGATGTAGGTAAAAGGTTTGTGACCCTTTAAGATAAATTCACTAACGACTATTAACCGGGATTCATACGAGCGCAAAGGGTATTTAAAATGTTTTATTCGGGACGTAAATATTGAACTTCCCGATTTGAAAACCGTGGGTCGGATTTTTCTTAAAAAAAATCCTAGTTTTCGTAAAATAATACATTATGTTACATATAGTTAGCCCCTTTATCAGGAATTGATTTAAGGAGAAATTGAAAGGGGCGTTAAAATCAACGAATTTATCCCTCAGAAAGTCGTTATATAATTATAAAGTATTAAAAAAATTGATAGTTCGAAAAAAGTATAAACGCACGAGACGAGCCTCGAAGCTCACCGTTCCATGATTTTAAAGAGTTTATAATCCTAAATGATTCCTTCTCGTAACTTTCGTATTGAAAATCCATAAGCGAAAAACAGCTAAAGTAATGTATTATTAGGCGTAGATTATTGTTATTACGTTGAAACAGGTAGGTACATTTACCTAGAAAAAGTAATCGGTTTTCTAAAAGGTGTTGTAACCGAGATCCTATCAAGCAAGAATGGCTTCGGAAAGGAAGTTAAACTTAAACATTATAAATAATATTTTATTTCCGAATCTCTAACAAAAAGAGATACCATTTCGTATGAGTCGAATGAAAAGCCACATAATCGTAAGATAAGCGCAAATAAATTATCGGTAAACTTTGTTAAACCAGAAAAACCCCCTTATATTTATTATAAATGTGGGAACAATCCATTTCTGGATACCGAGTAGCTTTTGAGGGTTTATATATACGCCGAACCTAACTTCAATAATAAATTTCAAGTATTTGGTTTTTGAAACGTTGAATTGTCATAGGATGGTACCTGGACTAGTGGTTAATAGTGATCTATCCCTGGTAGATGTTACCCTCCTACAGTGCTCCAGAGCCGCTTGGAAGCCGCATGGTAGCATGCCATCACACGTCACATGATCGGGTCACTCCTCTTTTACATCTCCGTAATAGTTCTCCAATAGGAGTTTCTCCTCTATTCCTTATCGAGGTTTATAAGCAGAATCCGACCACTTTAAACGAAAGCCTGGCTTTAATACCTTTATATATAAACCTGAATTCCCCTTCTTGAAGATATATTAGCTATTTATACACGCTTATAATCTCGGGTTACATCTTTTTCCCCGATCTTTCGAATTTGACCCCGTAAGTCTTAGAATAATTCCTTGACATACGCGTTAGGTAATATATTTGAAACGTTTTCAAGACTCAATGTAATTATTTTACAAGTTGATACAAACGTTTTACCAATACCTTACATATAAAGTTCGTTGAGCGAAGATAAGCTATTTATAAATACGCTATATATTGAAAAAAAACCGAAATACCAATTTACTTATCACTTTAGTAAATACAATTCATTACGTTGAAGTTATCGACAAGCCTAAGTTTTCGAAACCGAATCCCCTTTAAATGGTTTCTATCACGTTATTTACAAACAACGTAGCTATTACGCTGCTTTTTACTAGGGACCGTATTAGCTTTTTTGACGACGACGATTCGAATTCCTTTCATTTCGATTTTGATACTAGCGTCACATTTTACGAATGTTAACTAAATAAACGTAAGCCATTTAACTAACTGGTTCGATTTTATGATATTGAATTAAGATTCCTGGTATTAAAGGCTATAATTTTACGTAAGTTACGTAAAAACCGGAAATTTTTTTAATACAAAAAAGATTACTTTCACGCTACTTTGGACAATTTAAAAGCTTCAAGAAAGTCGTTATGAAAGTTTATTACGCCCGTAATGGCGAAGGCGGTTTTGACGACCTTAATTCCTTCATAATTGTACTTAGCGCCTATTATTAAGACTTTAACGCTACTAAAACCGTTATAGTTCGGCTTACAAATATAAAGCAAAAAGCCTACAAACAGATTGACGTCTTTTTAACTCTTGAAAGGCCTTATTAGCGAAGTATGGCAATATGGCCTAAAATTCCGCTACCAAATTCGCCATTTTAAAAGGAGTTATTAACGATACATGAGATAATACGCTATTTTTCCTTCACATACCCGCGAATTATAAAGAATAGGTCGCACGCACCTAGATTCTTAATAAACGACTTTATAACTTCCGCATTCGATTCAGTAACGCTAACTATACCAACGTTAATAGTAGGAGTACTCGATGTAATGGAAATAGTAACGGCGATATGCCTATCTGTAATAATGAGAGAAACGTTATTATAATTGGTATAGACGTTTGTAGAACCACTTGTGAATGGCGCGTTACCTAGGTTGATCACTCAGAACTCTCCAGTCGTAATAACCTATTAAATTTAAGGTAACGATTAAGTGGCTTTAACGTTAAAGCCAATGTAGATATTTAACTTATTTTAACCAAAGATTTCATTCAACTTTTGAAAAATGAAAAGGTAATTTCTATATAAAGTTGCGTATAGACATTAATAAGACTTTAAATCGAATCGGTAACTCTACCCTAGATTTAGAAGAACACCCCGTTTATAATTAATTTACTTGCCAATTTTACTCAATCTATGTACGCTTTGGTAAACATTGGTTGTAAATATTATAACGCCGCGAAGACATAACTTATTGACTGCGTAAATTTAATACATATCCTTATTCAACCCCGACGACTCAGTGAAACTACGCGATATACATCCGGTTTCGCCCCACGGTTTTTTTTCTTAATATTTTTAAACGTCGACATCGATTACTATAAATACCTGATATAAACCTAGGTTGTCACTTTTTTATAAAACGATGTTTTTGTAGGTAAACCTTAAATATAACATTAATAAGTAATTTACGTCTCTCCGAAATTCCTACTACTTCCAAGACAAATTGGTTGATATCGCGTTTAGAAATAAAGGTTTATACCGATATATAAGGCACCTAAAGGATTCGGAGCCGTTATATTTTAAGGTATCTTACGAAAAGCTCGGAAGAACTAAATTGATATTACATGGCTTGATGCCGTATCTCTTGAGAATATTAATAAAACAATTGCTTTACAATCACTTGTCCCTGTTAACAATATACCCCCTACAAATTTAAAACGTTCGCCCCCTTATTCTATAAGGTCTTTAAAGACAAGCTATCCCCTTACTATTCTGAAGCCGACCACGGAATTATCCTTTAAAACGACAACTAAAGTTATCTTTTAAAGGTCCCGTAAAACCCGTTATACGGTATATTACGGGATGAACTCCTTATATAAATGAAAACGTTGACTAAAATATTTTATTAAGTTTATATTGATAAAAACAGATTTGTATCGAATACCCTCGTCTTCATTAATTCAAACCTCGGGAATAACCTACGTTTTCATATCGATTACCGTCGACTTAAAAGTTATTATAAAGGCGAATCGCTACCCATTTTAACCTATTAAAAACCGCTTACAAATATCTTCATAATGAAATGGTTTAACAAATTATATATCAAAACCGCTTTTTATGAGCTCCATATTAAGGAGGAAAACGAATGAAAAACCGTGTTCTGTACACGTTTTGGACTTTTAGAAAACCTCGTTCCCTCCTTCGGACTTTTCATAATACTAACTACCTTTTAATGGTATATTAATAACTGGTTACACTTATTTTCCCAAAGGAATATTTGTCTAAGTCGACGATATTTTAATATATTTGAATAATATCCCTAATGATTATAATGCTAAGGTTCAACAGGTATTCAACGCCTTAAGCGCTATAAGCTTTAACCTCTATATATCTAAATCTGTATTCGACGATTAAAAAACGCAATAACTAAAATTCGTCATAAATACCAATGTCGGCGTTCGTATAAATCCTGAAAAGCTACGCTTTATCCGAAAATAGGCAGTTTTAACGTTCATTTTAAAAGTAAAGTATTTCTTCGAATTTTTCCACTTTTACCTACATTGTATTTGTCACTATTTTCCGATTAGTAGGCCCTTAATTTGATTACCACGTAAAAATAACCATTTTCATTGAGGGTCTAAAAAGTGATTTTTTGAAGAAACTTAAACATAACCTTATTTTTAAACCTATATTTGCTTAATGGAATCCCAATCGCAATACCTTTTTAGAAACCAATTTTGTTTAATTAGGCCTAAAGTAACGGTTTGCCCTAATACGATAACTACGACAACTTACGTCCAGTAACATGTTATTTTCATCTGTTTGCATCTAATCAATATAATCACACAATTTATAATAAGGAATTAATTGGTATTATACACTGTTTAAAAGCATTAAACACGAAACTCTAGTGCACAACACGCTCATTTACTTTTTTTACGAATGATGAAAACTTAAAATACTTTATATTGATAAAACTACCTTTTAAATGTGAAGTTAGTTAATTTAAAAGCCTTTTTTCATTTGGGGGTTAATTGGATTTCAATAAAGGGGTTAATTGGATTTCAATAAAGGGGTTGATTATATATGACCCGATATATCATCTCGAAAAAAACAGGATATTTCTGAAGGTTTTTCTGATGAACTTCTTTTAGGCCGGGAACTTCAGCTTTTACGCCCCGAATATACCGCTTTCGAACGACTCCCGCGTACGTATATCTCCTGGTTAACCGTCGTTAACGAATTTTTCTCGAAACATCTCAAGCTTTTTACTAATATCGACCTCGAAATTATTTAAAATGCCGTTATTACTCGTAACGTCATTTACCCTCAACTAATGAGTGTAATACATATAAATGACCGGAATTTTCCTATTAATATTCTTATTATTAACGACTAAGTACTTAAAGTTTTAATTTCAAAATATTTAATGAATGATAACAGTATTTTGCGGTTTTTCAATGATATTGGAATACTTGGATACAAACCGCTTATTACCACGTTAATATAAGGTATTTACGACTTACTCCTTATTATTCCCCTGGGCCGCGGCGTTACCATTGGTGTTTTTAAACCGTACTTTTAACCCGGGTCACACCGCGTGAACCAGTGCTTTTGCCGAAATTGAAATATTTTCGGTCGTATAACCTATTAGATAGACCGTCGAAAATGGCTCTTCAAACTTCTCCCGGTTCTTAAATGGATTTAAAGCGAGATTTTTATCGACTTTATAGTCGACCTACTTTAGAAACTTACCGGCGACCTACGTTACCTTATAGTTATTACGGACCATTTGAATAAAGCTGTTTAAGTTAATACTATAACTATTATAAACGTCGAAGTTTACACAGAGCGATTTTCAAGCTGTTATTGACAATTTCGTGGACTTTACCGTACGATTGATGATAACCGAAAGTCGAATTGAATCTATGAGTTTTTAAAAAAAAATTACGATTTAACGGAGGTGGAATAACGCCTAAATACCGCCTTTTACCCCGAAACCGATAACGTAATCGAACGAAACAATTAAAAAGTTCCAACATACCTACCTTTTTTCGTCGATTAAACTTAATTCAACTCAAGCCGTACATTTTCCAGTTATCAATTAGCGTTAAATAATAAAAATACGATTACTATTGTTATTAATCCATTCCTCCTAAACTACGGTTATTACGTCAACTTTATATAACCTATATAACGTTTACTCTTTTTAACTATAAAGCCACGCATAAAGGCCGAGTAATTTTTCCAACGTATCCTTGATATTACGAAATTCGTATAAGTCGTGATAACGGTCTCGTAATAACGTATGAAGGAAACCGCTGATAAATAACGCTTCCCCTCAAACTGTTTTCAGGTCGATAACGATGTTGAATTTTAGTTAAAAACACAAATTGAATACATTTTCAAAGAAATTAAATCAGCTTTACGATAAACATAGTATAATATGTGTTGTTAATTTTTACGTTAACTTACCTAAAGTTCCGAAAGGGAAACATCCACGAATGTACGTAAATTAACTTATCTAAACCATTTCGAGCCCATTCCTGAATTGATGATCCCGTAACTTTCAATTATAGGTTATCTATATTCTAGGTAATAAAAGTAAAACGGGACCGGGATACTAGGTTAAGAACATTTTACTAAGTCGAAATAAATCCTATGTCGGGCGCGCTTACTGTAATAACTCCTCATAACAACCAGTTTTGATTAAGTGTATAGGTTATATATATTCAATTTTAAAGCCGCTTTTAACCCATTTTGATACCGCGTCATTCTAACTTATGGAATTACATTATAAGTCGGCGGAATATAATGACGAGCCCTTTCGCACATTTCGTAAACGGGCCTGAAATTATTATACTTTACGTTACAGAAAGTTGTTTAAGTTGCTACTTTACGAGTACCAAGTATAAACGGAACTTATATAAAGGAACGATCCAAGTTACTTAAATATATCCTTAGACTCGCCGTCCTCAACTTTGTCTAATAACTTTTTACTTATTTTTACTAAATTGCTTTACTTAGCGTTAATACGGCTCAGCTTAACATCTATATACTCGAATACTTTAACTCATTGTTTAATCGCTTCAATTTACACTCCCTACCCTCTTTTTAGCCGCGATATATACGTTTTCTTCTATTACGTTAACTAACTTAAAAACTATACTTTTTATTTAGAAATTATAAGGTATGTGAGAAGCTATAAAGAATAAAAGTAATGAGCTTTAATCGTGCCCCGACGCTAATGTCAACCATTCTTTATATAATATACGGAACTTTCATGGCTTTTTTTCGCTTCGACGACTTACGTTTACACCTTGTTTAACCGCTTGTAAACGCCTAGGAAACGGCTTATTAATAACTAATTGACCTCGTTTTTAAATATCGAACATTAAACATGCTTTGAATAACTTTCCGACAGCCTTATTTATATCATGATTCAGGTTAAGGGACGCGTATATATAATTAACACTACGACCTGTAAGACTTATAAAGCAAAAGTTACAATGGTTACCGGTATTTTACCGCTCGTTAACAACTTTTAACGATTCAAAAAACTTAACTAACCCTCGGTTTCCTAGAAAAACTTCCGTAAATCGTACGCCGTATGGTAAACGCATTCGAAATATGTTTTCTTACGTATTTTGTTTAGACACATGTTTACTAACCCGTAAGGTAAGGAACAACACGTTCGTTCATAAGTAAAAAGTAACTTATAAGCAAGACTAATTAAGTTTCTAATAGAGATATAGACGGTCGCAATCAACTAAAGATTTCTCTTAAGGGCAATAAACGATGGAAAAGGGGAAAATAACAAGAGAAAAAAAAAAGAGGAGGAGAGAAATCTGCTTCTTTACTGAGTTATTAGGCGTTATTTACACATAAGGCTAGCTACTGCTACACTGTAAAAAGACGGTTATATGAAAAAGATTTTGTATTTTTAGGGGAGGGCTACGAAACTATTTATATGAGGGGGCAACGGCGGCATCTTTTACACGATACCAACTCATTTGATAGCCCAAAACCTTTCACGCGATACTACAACTTTTCGAGCCGTTCTGAAGCGATTGTTTCACACTAGCCTCCCCCCCTTTAGTTAGCCAGCACTTTTTATCACCTTTCACACCAAGCTGCGCAAAAGAAAAGAGGGGGTGGAAGTAAATCGAAAGGTAATGTCACAGGCTAATGCTTAAGCTAGTTATTACTACAGATCTATCTCTAATATTTATTACTCCCTGATAGTGCTTGAGAACCTCTTGGAAGCCGTATGGAAGAATACCCTCACACGTCACATGACCGGGTCACTTCCTCTTCTCCAGCTCCATCATATCTCTATAACAGGGGTTTCTCTTCTCTTCTTCATCAAGGTTTATAGACAAAATCCCACCACCTCGAGCGACAGCTCTCGCCTCAGTTCCTTTATACGATTTTCATTTATCTAGGTAAAAATTAAGGTTCGTAACGCACTAGAATGACGTGAATGTAAGCAGGGTAGAAAACATCGAAGATGTAGAACGAGTTGTTAATATATTATTAAAAAGTAATCGGTATACTATAAATTTGAAGGGGGTAATTAGTTATTCGGAAAGTCTAAAATTTGTATAAAATTCAATGGTCTACGTATTTCCCTTCTTAATAGAAAACTTAAAAATAAAACTGATTCGAATATTCGATTCAACAAATTATTCAATCCAGGAGATATCTGTTAGTGTTTCTTTAATAAGCGGAAAAGAGTAATGGTGTACCTTTATAATAGCATTTAGTTTACGGTAGTTGATATAAAAACGTAAACTACCACCGGGTTTTTAACGAAAAGTTTGGGGGCACTCAAAAAGAAGCTGCTTATGAGAATTTAATTTGGGTCGAATAAGTTGGTTAATGTCCTCGTTAATACTAAAGCCTCCTTCTAAGACATACCTTATTGCAGGCATTATAGGATTTCCAAGGGTTAATCTCAATTGTCAGTTTAAAAAAAGATTTTGTGGTCGGTTTAGAAGTTAAAAAAGGGGTAGTTTATTCCTTACAGCTTTATTAAACCAGGGGGTGAATTCTTCAAAGACGTTCAAGAGTTTTTCGTTAAAAAATAACGATTGGTTTTAGGGCGAGTGTTTATGAATATTTTTGAGTGAAACGGCGGCAAGCCTCATAGTAGTGATTTGATTGCCAGGGCCTTCCGGAAAATGGCATGAAAGGTGACAACGTCAACTCATTTAAGTGCTTCATATACCGAGGTAAAACCTCGTTTCCAAATATAATAGTTACAGGTTTCTCCTAAATATAATATACACTTTAAAGCGGCGTAAGTTACCTATTCATGTTTTATTTATGGTTTACATAAAATAACGTCATATTGTAGATATAGAATAATATAAGCTTTATTTCAATATCGGTATTCATTAAGGGTAATATTAAGAAAGGTTATAAAAATAAGTTGGAAGGGGGAATCAGATGGGTAGCAGGTATCTTTGGAAAGTTGTTGAAGTAGAATAAAGATACAAAGTAACTTTAATCGACAAATAAATGACTTATTCTTCACTTGATAAAATTTATATCCGATATCTACCAAACAGTAGAAGAAATTGAATAGAATTATGAAGTAAATTTATTATAAATATAAATTTATTTCAAGATTCGTGTGAAGTCATTGGATAGAATTGAAATCCTTTTAACTATCATACGCAATTATATAAAATGAATTACACTTTTCCTTCTAAAAAGTTCATCAATTTTACAGGCGAAATATAGTAAATACCTATACTAACCTTAGTGTTGAAGCCGTTCGGTTGTTACGTCGAATACAATAGTTACATACGGATATGATAAATGTTCGCATTATACCGTAAATATAAGCTCATGCTTTTACGACGAGAAAGTTCTAAGTAATTAACCTAGGTAATGCGCCATTCAAAAGCGGTTCGAAAAACGTTCACATCAATTATAATAATATCCCTCTAGCTATCGAGATAGGGCACGTCACTGCTCTTACTCCTATTTTATATAAAACTTCCGATATTGATAACGTTAAGTTAGCTAATACCACCGTGCTGAGTATGAGAGTTGTTAGGTCGTTTATTAATAAGTTAGGCGCGAATAACTTACTTATTATAATCCGTGGGTATATTAATAGGGAGTAAAGTATTAGCCAATTCATTGTTAATAGCTCCTTTGTAAATAGCTGGCTTAACGGAAAACTCCTAAATTATACAGTTAACTTTGAGTGAAACGGTCGACTAAGCGTTTAAAAAACCTAAAATCGCTCACGGGCTTTTTATTTTATACTTATAAACCAAACGATAACGGGTTAAGCCTCGTTAAAGTCGTGGTAATAAAAACGAATAATTGCTATAAAGGTATTAAAGTCGCTAATACTATTGTTGCCGCTATAAACATAATAACTGTTTATAACGGTTTTTTTTAAACCCTGATGAAGTAGTACTAAATGCAGTGCAGTAGGTCCACTTTACTTACAGTAAAGTTGACTGTACTTCAAGTTGGGTGTATTTTTTGTGGACTTACTACATTAGGTATAAGTTGAGTACAGTACACTGAACTTCACTCTAGCGCACAGGACAAGCAGTTGGCCATACAAATTATAGTGCAGATCAGCTAGCGGTCTGCCAAACCAAGAACAATATATCCACTACTTGACCAATGAAATACTACTATTACTTCGATCACGATTCGAATCGACAATGTTGTAACAATCCAAGGATCTACCAACACTAATCAGTGCTTATTAGGTTAAGTACAGATTGGCTAAGTAGAATAAAAGGCTATTTTCTGTTTGTTATGCTTTGCGTTATTCCTAGGATAGAGGAAAGATTTTTACGAAAAGCCTTTATTAGTATTTCCCCAGTCCACAATGACAGGAAAATAGAAATGATTTTTAGGCTACTTTAGTCCACAACGGCAATCTGAAAGTAAGTGACGGTATTGCTATCGAAAACACCAATAAATATTTATTGATCCTTCTTAAAAACGGTAATATTAACTTTTGAAAGTCTTTAATTTCGACGAGTTGGTAAACGGCTAAGTTAGTACTACTACGGGTGTTACTATTAAAAGAAAAATGACTAAGTCACTACGCCAAACAACCTATGATAACAAACGACCTTCGACCTTACTCTTTATAGCAAACCATTGCCGTTACTCTACTTCTTTTAATTCCTCTACGAAAATTTAATCGTTTAGTTCGCTGCTTTAAGAGAAAATACCATGAAAACACCAAGTCACGCCTAGAAAGCCACGTCACGCGACTCCACGTTAAATCGCCAAGTTCCCACGCGACTTCATGCCAAAACACCAAGTCTCTACGCTCAAGATCACCAAGTCCTTCGCCCTACACGTATTACATAAACCAAAACGTCAAAATGGCTATCATAAGTCCTCACTTTTAGGTTATTACCGATCCTACCTATGAAAAAGCAATTAAAAACCTCGGAATAACTTTCGATAAGTACTATAACCACGACATTTGGAGACACGCCATCGAACAAGATTTAATTAAAGATAATTTAACCAACTTTACCAGCTACTTTGTGTTAAAGCACGATAGCGCTAAAAACAGACGACGTATTACAAGTTTCGTTATTTTTTCGGCAACTAGATAATTGATATGTGGGAAGTAACCAAAAAGACTGTTGAATAAAACCTAAAGGCTAAATTTAAACGCCGAGGGATGTATTTTCCAAAGGAAAACGTTGTTAGGCTGGCGAAAACACTCTTCGAGTTGGTATAGTTTAAAAACTACCCTTAAGACTCATAGCCTAAGGAAAAGAGTGTTGAAGAACCTTAACAACCCTAAAAACGATATAGGAGACCTCCTCTTCACACTTAACTAAGTTAAGCCTCTTTACGTATTGGCGATAAGGAACCTGTTAATCTGTTTGGAAGCTTAATACCTCTACATGATAGCGCGAAGTACGCCCTTAGCGGTGGTAGAGCTCGTGAAGTACAGGCCGCCAACGAAGTTAGAGGTATTGATGGAGGTGCTCTCCACCAGTTAATTAAGTAAGATCGTTAAGCTTTCCAAAACCTTTAAGTACACATCGCCCCCCATCAATTGAATCGATAAACTCCTTGAGACTCTTTCCCCTTTAGATTTTCTTATATACTAATGCCTACCACAGGTCCTATAACAAAACTTTACCCCTTAAGATATGCGACTGGCAATTACCATTAATACCGTGCCTCGTAGGCTAGAATGCCTAAACTATTAGGAAACACCAATCAAGAGTAGGATTACTATCGCGACCTACCCCTAAAACCTATTAAGATAGTTAACATTAACTATAAACTATTTACAAACTTCGTCAAGATCTGAAACGATGTAAAGAAGTATAACTGAAAACCTTATAACCCTTTTTATACTAAGATAATGCCTTTCCTAAACATTTGTAAGTGGATAAAGGTTTCCCCTTCAGGTTTTCACTTATTGTTCTCCGGAATCCCTGTAGGGCACGTCGAGGACTATTACCTGACCTTCGTTACTAGAGCTACCATGTTCTGCTAAATTTACGATGGCATGAAGAGTCAATTCGAATACGATATTCACCTCACCTAATACCATATAGACTGGGCCAACACACAGTGACTATAATAATAACGAAGAAGAAAAAAGAGGAAACTTTAATGGATATCATTAACTAAATGTTTAACAAGTTAATGCTATATTAAAAAGCAATGAGAGAAATCTACGCTAGCGAAGTCACACTTTGCGAGTAGGTATGGGTAGCGGTTACGGGCGTTAACGAGTTTGAATACGCCTATAATGCCTAAGATCCAGCCCATCAACTACAAACTAAAGGTATAATTACGTCAACGCTAATGAAGCCAAAATTCAGTCGGACCTATTAACCGTTAGCATTATTATCGTAATAGTATCAAGAGATATTGGATTTGTAATAAATTTAGCTGCTAGTTCACTCGATCCCTTTTTTGCCGAGCGAAACAACAAGAAGGAAGTATATCACATCCAATATCCCACTATTTTTAAATGGGACTATTTGGAATAAATCACAGACTTCGAAGGCAACGGACCAATTACCGATGTCAACGCCTCTAATTAAATTAAGTAGAACGAAGATACTACTTCTGATACGGCTTAGTATTTAACCGATTACGTCTTCCCATGCCGTTTGGTTAGTAAAGACCGTTATATTTGTCCTTACTACGATTTTAACTTTTTAAACACCTTTAATGTTCTTGATAGTTACGCGGACTATATATTTTAAGGTTTTATACCACACACAGGGGCCATATGGTACTTCATAGGAGGCTACTCATAGGATATGGGTTTACGGAAGGAAAGCACTACGACTACTAAGATTAACCGTTACGATACTAATAAGGCTAAAGTTAACTTTGAGCTAGGAGAACAACTATCGTTATTAAGGATAACAGTAAATCAAACTATTATAGAAATAATTACATTATATTGCCTTTAGTCCCTCATTACATTTTTAATTTACTTAAAAGATATGAAACTTTCGGCGTTAACGTCGACTTTAACGTAAATGAACTGGTTAAAAACGGCTAATGGTTTCCCTTCACCTTTAAGTGGGGGTACCTATAGTTTTCCCTCTAAGGCCCGAAAGTGGTGGTGTTGAATTTGACGAAGCCGGAGATTCTTTAATTATACCGGAGCTTTAATTACTTAGCTATTAATAAGCTATACAAAATCCTAAAGTCCGTAGGACATAAAAATGCGGAATACTTTGCCCTAAAAGTTATTCAAAGACATTGTTACTATTACCAAAGGTATATTTAAGCCCCCCGGAGATTAAAGTTCATTTTAAAAGACGATAAAATCTTGCATTATAAGATTTTTATCGATGTATTTTTCTTGGATAACAAGTTTTTCATTGACGTCGTTGATTCCGTGATTTCTTTTTACGGAGCTAAGTTTTTAAAATTCTTTTCGGTAAAGGATACGTGAGAAACGTTAAGGATGTTGTAAATTGACACGTATCTGAGCCTACCTAACGTCGTCATCAACGATATAGGAACCAACTTTGAGGCAGTGAAGTTTGAAGAATATATTAAAAAAATAAATATCTAGTACGAATAGGTACATGTAAAGGCTTACTCAAGTATTGGGAAGGTTAAAAAGGCATACTCCTTACTTCACCAAACGTATAATATTTTTACATTGGAAATTAAAAGTTTTGCAAATTCGGAGGCAAGTTTATAAATAGAAATATAATGCTTAAACGATACTGTGGACTCTTACGGCTTAGTGCTAACGTTGTTGGTTTTAAAAGCGTACCTATGCCTAACGAGTGAATCTCCGCCTTCGGCAAGTACTTAAAAACGTGTTACGGTTTACAGTCAAGCTTTAATGGAGCTGTGAAGAAAATCAGCACGCCACCAAATTAATAAGGTCCTTAACACTAGGAACGGTCCTATAACAATCAATATACTTGCTTTGCCGTTACAAAATAAAGGCCTTGTATAGCGGGAGCCGGGTAAATAGAAGAGCCCGCATAAGATATTAAGTATCGCGAACTGCGAAGCAGTTATTAAAATGGCTAACGATTTTATATTTTTTTCGAATCATTTAGGTTAAACCTTATATTATGGCTACTCACGATAAAAACACTTAAGCTAAACAACCAAGTAAAAGAGAACCTTTTCCAACCGTTATCAACAAGCCCATAAAACGTCATTAGCGTGAACGACACCCGAAAAAAAATATTGAAAAGGAGGAATATATACCGGGCCGTATTTATAATACTATTTGGATAAGTAAAAAAGAAAAGAATAACGAAAACTGGGTATTAAAGCTTCGAATATAAGGGATTATTAAAACCTTTGGTAAACCCTTTAAAGAAAACGATGAAGTTGAAATTAATGGCTTACTAATTCTAAGGGTTATATAATTCGTGCCACAACCCGATTTAAACCTTCAAAACCAAAAAGTTACAATTTTTAAGTCGCAAATTACTTACGGGGTTGAAGGTAAAATCACGGGACGGCCGTACAAAAAGTTACGCCTAATCTCTTAAGGATATAAAGATAAAAGTAAAGACTAAATCTTTACGTAGTCGTTAACTATTAAAAAAATTAGTTAACATTTTGTAGTAGCTTTAATAGTAAGTTTACGCTTAATAACCGAAATAAAACGTAAACCTATACTTAATTAATAATGAACTTATAGCAGATTGTATTACTATAACTATTATAGAAACTACGTGTTATCTATCCCTTAAAAAGGTAATATAGTATATTAAACCACTATACGGACTGGTTAAATCAGGCGTTTGTTAGTTTTTAACTTAGTTATCGTATTTTAAGGTACGGTTAGGAATATAGTTTTTAACTTACGACTTGTAATTACTAGTAACGTAAAAGAAATAGTTTGGAGTGGTAGGTATATAAATTATTAATGCCATTTTCGTCGGAATAGTTAGCTCTATGATATTATAATAACCAGAAATTGAAGACTCTATGATTTAAAATTATAAATTAGTAACAATGTTCACAGTGACAGTTAATTTAACTTTAATCAATCTTTAATCAGTTTAATTGGTATTAATAACGGCCTTAACTTTCGATAAAAGAGCCAAAGTACTATTTTAACTATAATCGATAATATCAATAGGGATAAAGCTTAACTGTACTTGGAATAGCGTATTCGGGGTAGTTGTATTACTACTTTAAAATAACCGAAAACCTCTTACGACCTGTCTATCGCAACACAAATATAAGACCTATCAAATAAAAACTTTCAACGATTGCATAAATGGTTCGAATGACAAATAAAGAACTTGAAACGTACAATTGATACGATTTTAATCGACTTATCGAAAGCTATATTAAAAAATTTTACGGATGGGTTTTTTGTAAATAATGCCGACTTATCTTGGTATATTGGCTTCCTAATGACCATCGTTAACTAAGATATTCAGAAAGACCAATTTAATATTATCGGTAACTTAATTCACTAAACCTTCGTCAAATGCAAAATAATTATACAAAACGTACTAGCTTCGAAGGAATACAATATAATAGCGGACTTTAACTTTGGTATGGCACGATAAGAGACCTTAAACATTATTACCAGGCAGTTAAAAATTCCTCCTATTCTGTGTAATGATCACACTAAATACCCGTGAAAATATAGAAGGTGTCATAGGGTTTATGTTATAAAGAAGGTAGCAGAGGTGCTGAGTGAACAATATCGCAACCGTGCAAGTAATGATCAAAAGCCGTGAGGCTATTCAGATGTGAAGACTGAATACTTAGATTGACAACTGAAGAGCTATGAATGAAATGCTATCTATGTGGTGATGATCGTGTCCTTTTATATCCGTGCCTTCATACCGTCTTTAATACTAGATAGCTTGGATAGCAAGATATCCAACAAATCCTATGCGTCCGTGCGTTAACCCTAACCCTGGGTTGCTGACATAAGAGATATTCCCCGCTTGATTGAACATCAGGCTCTTAATGGCGCAGCCAACTGCTAGCCTGTTTTATGAACTGCAGTTGGTCCTTGTGTCATAGCATTCTGGTAGTAATTTATACCAACTCGAAAAGCCTTTTCGAATGCCTTTCGAAAATCGGAACCACCAGCGAAAAACTCCTAATAATCAACGTAATAGTACTTTGTCAAGCCTACAAAAAGATAAAGATTAAGGAATTCCGGTGGATAAATGGCAAAGTCAATCCCACAAATTCAATAACAAAGTCAATGCCAAATAAGGCACTAAAAAGGTTTGTGGACAGTAATAGGCTAACCAAAAAAATCGAGGACTACGTTAATAAGCTGTACAGAAAGCACAGATTACGTAACGACGGTCAGGGATTTCTTGGGAAATTAAAAAACTACCAGAGAATTAATGATACAGACTTATTTAATTGACATAATTAAAGTAATAAGTAAAAGCCTATAAATGTTTGTGGCGAGAAAAATTTTTATAGGAGTTGATGAACTCGGACCTAAGAGAAACAGAGCAATTAGGGTCAAATAGGGTTAATTTGCATTAAATTGGATACAATCTAGTATCGAAATTAACTGAAATTAAAAGCGATCTGGCCAGTTAATGAGAAGGATATTCAGTGGTAACTAAGAAATATTAGTCAGTCATACTGGCATACGCGCACAAACTAAAAAGCTGCCAGTGTTAGAATAGTACTACATGCAATATATTAGGTTAACTTTACTTATATTAAAGTTGACTATACTGCAAATTAATTGTATTAT
The DNA here is from genome assembly GCA_038502455.1 of Anisogramma anomala. NCBI lineage: Eukaryota > Fungi > Ascomycota > Sordariomycetes > Diaporthales > Gnomoniaceae > Anisogramma > Anisogramma anomala. Next base: position 3,417,897 of record JASMMZ010000013.1, on the reverse strand, counting down.
TTGTAAACTTACCACATTAGGTATAAGTCGAGTGCAGTATGCTATACGTTACTCTAAGGCATGGGCCAAAGATTTGGTTATACAAATTAGAGTTCAGACCGGCTAGCGGTATGCCAAATCTAAAACAATACATCCACTACTTGACCAATGCAATACAACTGTTACTTTGACCACGATTTGAATTAATAACGTTGCAACAATCTAAGACCCTACCAATGAAACCTTTAATTATTAGAAACTAAGGTAAAATTAATGTGTCCAAGTAATATTAAACTTTAAATATTTACGTAATTTATGTAATATCGTAGTTTTTTAGGCTGAAAAGCGTAGCTTAACGTCAGAGAATTTAACCAACTAATTAAAAGGTCTTTGTTTTGGTTGTTAAAGTCTATCTAACATGGTATCGAGATCATAATAGAAGTTAAAAGAATCAGATTCGTTGTTATCGAAAAAGTTAACGCGATTTCCGGTAGTGAGCAACATAGTAGTTACGTCGTTCGTGGATAACGTAGTGAAACCTCGTTAAACAATGGTTTATTTCGAACGCGTAATCTTACAGGTAACTTCGAGTTACCGTATTCTTTTCGTTGAAGCTTTGAATAAGTTAGTATTACCTTGTTTTAAATATAAAACTTATTTATGAACGGATAAATCGTTTTTAACAAGTTTTATACGTAAGGTATCTATACAACATTCGTATTAGGTATTAAAATAGACGTATGAAGCCGTTAAAACGTTTTAAAGCTATTTTTAACGCGTACGTGGAGGAATTAATTTAAGGCTTAGGGTGATATATTAGAAAAGTTCAAAGAAAAATATATAGCCCTAAGTTATAACCGCTTATAAACAGCTTAAATACCGTCCGGTAAATAATAGAGAATTATATATAGAAGAACTGAAGCCAAAGCTATCGCTTAAAGTGGTCGAATACTATTTATAATATTATGTAGAGAAGAAAGAATGAACCCTTTTTAGGGAGCTGTTACGGAGCTGTAGAAAGAGGAGTGACCTGGTCACGTGACGGGTGAGGTTATTCTCTCATACAGCTTCCAAACGGCTTTATAGCACCGTAGAAGCGTGGATGGTAATAACCAGAGCTAGATACCTGGTCACCATTAGCATAGTCACCAGCCTATGACACTTACAAAGTATTCTTTAAGGGGTATGTACTAAATACGTTTGTAATGTTCAGGGTTTCTACTTAACTTAATGGTTCCCTTATTATCACAGTATATCGTAACGATAATATGAATACGTAGCTTTGTAAACAAGTACCTTATCCATGGTATGTTTTAAGTCACCATAATTACTGCTAAGTTTTCAACATCTACAAAAGAAAGGCATACTATAAACCCTATTTTAGATGCCCAATTAAGTATGCTATTGAAGATCTGAACTGTTTATCCATGAGTAGACTTTCCAATGACATTATTTACCCTTCAGTCGGAATCGTACTACCCGTTCATTTAAAGCTTGTAAGGGTTTTTATAGTAATCTTGTCTGAATTTTATAGCGTTTTAATACGGACGTACTAATAGCTTTTCACTACTTACTTGTAACCCTTAAGCTTTGTATTACCTAAAGTATTTAAAGGAGAAACTGATAAATATGGTATTTTTATATGAATGGTTATGGTAAAACCTTATTAATATTAACATAAGGAAAGTGATATCTAGCTTAATCTGGTACATAGTATAGCCTAAAACCCCAACATCTGATTGATACTTTTTGGTCTGTTGTATATTAGCGTAATATTTATATATTATAGAATAAACGAGTAATCTAATAGCAATAGGGATAGATGCCGGCCGTTTTCTTAGTTCCTTTATTTTACCGTTTGAAGCCCTTTAGATATATATATATTATGCCAAAATAATGATATATTTCTTTTTTTCCTTCGAAAGACGTACTCTTTAGAAGTAATTTACATCTGCCAGGTCCTCATTCTCAAATTTTTTTCTGATATCCATTTTCCAAATTTGAAGAGCTCTTGGATTAGGGTTCATTATCAAAAGGTTATCAACATTAGTATAAATGATAAGTGAACAATAATAATTAATATATACCCCATTGTTAAAGTTTATGTTTTGAATTTAAGGGCATTAAATACTTCTTTTAAGCACTTGGACTATTGTCTGAAAGTCTCTTTCAATCCGTATAATGATGTTAGGAGCTAAAAGACTTGGCCGACTATAAAGTAAAAACCTACGTTATTTTCTTTCGGATGCGTCGGGAAGAAGTACATAATAGTGTCTGGAATTTCCATTAACACTATAATTTCAAGTTTCTCATTTAAAAAAGCTGAATCGATGTCGATTTGGTCGATATGTCATTTATAAACGGTAGTTATCGTAAGGATGATCCTATACATATAAGATATTACCATGCCGACAAAGGATTTCGTGTACTTAGCACCATACCTTTACTTAAACCCTCATATTACGATCCTGACTTTATACCTTTATATCTGATTTTTAGAATTAGTCTTAACCTTGGTAACCATTTTTACGGTTAAGGTATAGCGGTTACTATTCCTTTTGATGGCCTTAAAGATCTTAAGAAACAGTAAGCTTCGTATTTCATTGTAGATAACCTTTTTACAGTGCTCCGCATTAGGATCCTCCAATGTTTCGTTTGTGATCAGCTGTTTCGTTTGCTTATTAACTGAGAGCTTAAATTAAACCATGTTATCGTTTCCAATGACATCTGCTGGAAGATTTGCTAGCAAATTTTTTACTGTTTCTATTGCTGCTTGTCGAATATTCCTTCTTTTCTTTCAGTTTGGAACAGCTATTGCATTAGTATTAGTTGTACTAACTTTGATAATATTATCATCTGTTACAATTGTTTTTAGTCATCCCGTGATAGTACTTTTAAAGACTTTCAAACTTAAAATACTAACAATCTTTCTGGTTGATTTTTCTAGCCGGTCTGATAATTAAACTTCAAAGATGTGCCAAGGTTTTATTTTATTGGAAAACTGATACAAAAAAAGGATTTCACTTTCTTTTGTTGGATTAGTTTTCTGTCCATTTACTTGTCTTTGTTGAGAGTATGTAGAGGATAGCTGTAAAGCTTGGAGTAAAGGAAAATTTAACGTTGGGTTCATGATTTCAATGTTCTTTTACTTCATTATAAAGGCTCTTATGAGGCGTGATATGTGGGATCTTACTCCTACCGTTAACTGTTAAGTTGGTCATAATAAAAGCTGTTTGAAACAGATAAAGCTACAGGTAATGTGATACTTTTCCGGCAACGCTCCAAGTCTGTATCTTTTTTAAAATCACTTTGTTAGATCGTTTAGATATCTTATTTTTGGAAAGGTATATATTCAATAAAACTTAAAGGAAAATACATAGTTTTTAGACATATTTATAACTATATAGTGAACAAGTTCGTTTCCTCTGTTGAAGATTAAATAGTTGATATTATACTTAATAAGTTTGATGATCTCGTTTAACATACGATCAACGGCTTTTCGTCTCTTACCAGGGGATATTATAGCTTTATTACAAATTCTATATCTGTATTTAACCCCAACATTTATCAGCTCGCGAAGTTAGCCTCTTAGGCCAACAATTGTCTTTAAAAATCTGTTAAAGATTCAGATAAAACCCTGTTTTTCAAGGGTTTTATATTGAAAGCGTGGTCGCTATCGAGTACTCTTAGAAAACTTATATGAAATACAAACAAAGTTAAAGCGTTCTTCTTTCTCATCCCTTTTGGGACTGTCCAACTACTGAAGGATTTTTTTTACTAACTTTAGCCGGATATAACAAAACCTGATGTGCTAAAAGGAAATATCGAAGGACTTAGTCGAACCTGTAATATAACAGTAGAATTACTACGTAATCTTTATAATGGTATAGTCGCTAATTATTGTAATGAATATCTCATTATACTATAAATCAACTAAAACAAGTTTCAAACCCTAATACATAAGCTGTGAAGCTTTAAAGAGCTGATCAGGTTGATAATGAATATGAGGAAATAGAAACAATTGTTGAAATTAAAGGTATTGTAACATTAATTATATTTAACTGATATTTTTGTTGTTTATTATCCTGTATGTTAAACTATACCAACTCCTGTCCATAATCCATGGTAGTTTTTTCCTTGTATCTCAAGTTGTAAGAACCATTCCTTAATATAGAAAAACTTGAATATAACCCAAATTCAGTTGTAAATATATCTCTAAATTAAAGTTTATTAATTGTGAAACAATATGGTGGTATGGAAAAAAGAGGGAAAATATCAAGACTTAACATTAAGTTGTAATGGCTTAACATTGAAATGGGGCCTGTATAGCAGTATTACCCGATTCTAGTACAGCCTCTAATTGGTTTTTTTGGCGGACTGACATCAAAAGTGGGGCCTTAAACGTAAAAAGTGGAGACTTTGACGTTGAAAGTGGATCCTTTGACATTCAAAGTAGATCCTTTAAAACGGGAATACCCGTATAAGATACGGCTTCTAATTAGCCAAAAATCTCCAGTGTAGGGTCTTATGAAGGGTTTTATGCAATAGGCAAGTCAAATTGAATATCTTACTGTGCAATTGCAGGTAGCATCATAAAGTTGTAATACTGTTTGAGGTGGGCGTCTTTTTTACCGTTATTAACAGTAACAAAGTCCGCCTTTTCTTCAGTTCTAATAAATTTACCAGAATTGGAAGTGTTTCCAGGTTTTCCATGATTGGAAGGCCGTGAATTTTGGTGAATTATCCAATTGGTCTGTGCTGAATGACCATTGTGAGAGCTGGCAAGGCAATTCTTCCTGAACAAACTAATACGTCGATCTCGAGCTATAGGCTTGTTCTTTTGTTGGAGGACTGAATTTGTTTATTTGTTTTCTTTCTTTCAGTCGATGGTAGCCTTCAAAGTCTAACTTTATTTCACGTAGTGACAAGGGAATAGTTTTCCTTAATTCAATTCGCATATGGACCGTTCAGATTGAAAATTCAAGCTTAGTATAAGTTAGAAACTGAAGGGTGTATTCAATGTCCTCGACCTAACAACCTTGATAAATAATACTTATTCCGGTGTTTTCAAAAGTTACTACAAAGAGAGCTGAAGAGGAATAGTATAAAGAACATAGGTAACGAATTTTTTGAAGTTCTTGATAGTAGATCGATCTAGTACCTTAGCATATTCCAATCAACTTTAAGGGGGCTTTCAACGGGTCTTTAATTCTAACGATCACGGCTGAAAGATTTGGAGTAATAAAAGAAGTGATTATTCGGTGGAGTCAGATCCATGTACACATAGTTTTGAAAGTCTTCACGAGACGATAGTTGATAATCGTAAACAATTATATATAGTATTGTTTAGTAAACCCTATGTTTATCATAATCTTTAAGGTACCCATGAAAATATTTAAATAGTTATTACGAAAAGAATATCTTTCAATTGCTATTATACATATATTTATATTTATAAAGGTTAGTATTTACAAATTCTTTAGTGATTATACCTTAGGGTTTGATACTTGTCTTCTTTTGGTATTATTAAATAAGGAGTGTTTTATATTTTCCTCCTCCTGTATCGGTATAGTGGTGCCTCTCGATTTAAGTGGTTCTGGCTTCATTGATCTTTTAAGGAAGTTTTAAAGTTTAGAAGTTAATCTGTCGTATAAATCGAGAGCTGACTTAAGCATTTCCTATTTTGAATGGTCTAGGGAACTGGTAGCTTTAGGTTTTTCCTCCTTATTAGCAATATCATTAGCATTAATAGCTTGAAGTTATTGTTTAACTTTAGCTTTAGGGGTATTAAAGACTGCATTTAGTTCTTTCCTTAACAGATTTTCAGAGTCCAAAGTTCATAAAACAATAGAAGTAGCTTTAAAGCATAGGAAATGAGGGGATAAGGTTTCAGATGGAATAGAAAAGCCTATAGGTTTGAGTAGCCGAACGAAATGATAGTTCTTCGTAAAGAAAGATTATTATCACTGGTACTGCCGTGTGATGATCCTGGTGGTGAAAACAAAGATCCACGTTTTGGGAATACTTGTAGTACATCCTCAGAGGTATCAGAATATCCAGAAGAAATAAACGTTTTTTATTCTGTGCCGTAATAGGAGAATTGGACTGTATTCAGTAAAATGAAACAGTAGGGAATAATCGTACTTATAATATGTTAAAGTTAATACACAAGAAGATATTGTATAGGCTTGTAAATTCAAGTATTCTATAATCTACGTGGAGGATGAGAGGGCCTGATATATAATCAAGTTTATCCTTATTGAGATATAGATCAAATGTTGAGTCTTTGTACTAGTTAGTGCTAGTTTATACTAGTAAGTACTAGTTCCCCAGTATTTTTAAATACTAGTGTAGTAAACTAGATTCCAGCTGACTGCTCCTTCGTACTAGTCAATACTATTACCTTTAGTGGATGTCATCATTTTCAGCTAAATTCTCCTTATTCTACTGAATTCCTCATCTTTGATATAAAGACGTGTCAAGTCTTTGTGTTGGGCTAAGTAATAACTGGCTCTAATATTTAGTACGTGCCGAGTGACTGTATCTGTTGTAGTTCAATAAAGCCTATCCCTTAGTTTCTTCGGAAATTTGAATAATATAACTCGTTAAAAATTTGTCGATAATTGAATTTACACCTACGTAATATTATGGCTATTAAGGGTAAACTTAACGTTTACGCCAATAGTTAAATTGGTAGCAATTTCGACGATAAAGCGACAGATAATCTTTTATATCGTAGGGTATTAAGAAAGGATTGAGTTTTTACCTTTAAATCATATTCTTAAGCGATTAGTTTGAACGTATCGTCCAACATATTTGTTATTTTACTATTGAACTCGTAAACTATCTTATATTTAAAGATCGTAACGTCTTTCCATTTACATTACGTTACTAAAATGAGTTAAATACCTTTACGTATAAAAAGTCGGCGATTTCAACTTAGTTGTTTTCCTCAAAGAATTCGCTCTATGTATTAATAGTTCCTTTAACTTGTAACTTAAGATCGATGAATTTACTATATTTTTCATTTTTAGAATTATATATTCTTGCATATGCTTTCATAAGTTTATAATCCCCGTTACCATTCTATTTTTTTAGTTTATATCCTCGTTTTGTTTGATAATTTTCATTTTCAACGTTTTATCGGCTTGTCAATATTCGGTTTAGAAGGGTAATATTGATTAATTCGTTCGATTAAAATGTTTTAATTTTAAAATCTTTATAAAATCTAAGGTTGTTTTATTCGGTTTGATTTGCGAAATGCGGAAAGTAGCGGGACAGTTAACGATTTTAACCATTACGTTAAGTTTTGCGTTATTCAGTATATTTTAAGATTCATTCCAATTGCGTAGCTCTTTTCACGCGAGGAATTCATTTTAAAAAAGGCAAAAACAATATGTTAATTATCGATAGTTCGTTCCTAATATTAAGGGCATCGTTGATTTGGCGGTGTGCTTATTCCTTCCTCTGTTCCTTCAGGGCTTTGATATATGTCATGGCCCGCTTTTAGATATTGAACAATGGTGTTAACTTAGTCTTTATACGTAGGTACCCTTCAAATACCAATTAAGTTGGCATAAGATCGTCAGGGTTAATAATATTATTAAGGCTTTTTATAACCATTTGTATCTGTACTTCTTAATATGTAAAATTTCTATATTTATAGTAAGGATATCGTAAAGCTTTTCGAAAGGTTCGTAATAATTTTAGACTTAAATAATATCCTAGTAGGACTTACCGGGGATTTATTTACATTAACTCCCTATTTACTAGGCATTAGGTTAAAACTCATCGTAATAAAGTTAATACTGATATAGTGGACTATTTTGTTTAGGGATCACAGGTATATATGAATCTACAGAATACGTAAATCTTTACATATTTCCTTCGCCGTAATAGTTTCGAGGAATTTGATGGCGTAGAATGATTTAACGAAGTTCATAACGTAAATTATTGGTTTTTTGTCCAAGTAAAATACGTTTATAAAACCTTCGAAGTGGAAATCTTGATTTTCTTATAATGGAACAGTGAACCTTATGGGGATCTGCGAATGTTTTTAGCAGTGATAATAGAGCCAAATAATTGTCACTAGCGTTAGTAAGTTTATATATATATATAGCCTGTTGCCTTGAAGTCTTTCTATATACTGTTAGTCGCTGAATGGTTGAGTCGTTTATATAGATGACGAAGTTCTAACTTCATTAGGTATAATATTATTGTTCTTAGCATTTAAAGGTAAAACTATTAGTGTCTCTATTTCAAATTCAGTGGAAACCATTGGCCACCTTTAACCAGTTTTTCAGTTTAAATATCAATGTTGACATTAAGATCCTTTATATTTTTAAAGAAAAAGAAGAGGAGGGTAGGGTATTTCAAATTGTTGAAAATAATAGACCCTACTGTTGTAATAGTATTGCATGCAGTGCAGTAGATCAACTTTACTGTAAGTAAAGTTTATCGTACTACAAGTGTATTGCTTTGTGTAGACTGACCGCATTGTGTGTAAGTTGAGTGTAGTACGCTACACTTCACTCTAGGGCACGGGCCAAGAATTTGGCCATAAAAATTACAGTGAAGATCGGCTAGCAGTTTGCCAAACTTAGAACAATACATCTACTATCTGACCTCGCAGTACTACTGTTACTTCGACTAATCGAATCGATAACGTTACAACGTTTTGAGACCTACCAACACTAATTAGTGCTTATAAGGTTAAGCACAGATTAGCTAAGTAGAAAAAGAAGTTACTTTCCGATTACGCTTTACGTCTATAACAGCGGCTGAGGTAAAGGAAAGATTCTTGCGAAAGGCTTCTATTAGTACTACGCCAGTCCACAAAAGCAGGAAAACAGAGAAGACTTTTGGGTTGCGCTAGTCCACAACGGCAATCTGGAAGTAGGTGACGATATCGCTATTAAAAACATCAAGAAATCTTTACGGATCTTTCTTAAAGAAAAACGTTAAAATTAATTGTCAAAAGTCTTAAAGTTCGGCAAGTTGGCAAACGGCTAAGTCAGTACTACTACTGGAGCTATTACTATAGAAAAAACGACTAAGTCTCACAGCTTACAACAACAAATAACCTTCGCTTTCCACCTACAACCTCTAACAACAAACGATCTTCGACCTTACCCTCCACTCCAAACCTTGGCTCCTACTTTACCTTTTTCAATTCCACACTCCACTTTAATCGTCAAGTTCGCTACTCTAAGCGAAAACACCAAGTCATGCTAAGAAATCCATGTCGCGCGATCCAACGCCAAGTCGCCAAGTTCCTACGCGATTCCACGCCGAAAATACCAAGTCCCTACGCCCAAAGATCACTAAGTCCCACGCTCTATACGTCCACAAAATCCTACACAGACTGGAACGTCAAGATTTCCATTACTAACGTACACTTTAAAGTTGTTGCCGACCTTACTATCAAAAAAAGAAAAAAGGCGTTCGGACATATCTTTACCAAATACTATAATAGTAACCTTTGGGTAAAAAACCTTAACGAAGATTAAATAGAAAGCCACCTAACCAAATTTTTCAGCTACTACATCGTTAAAAAAAATAGAGACGAAAAACTTAACCGCGGCACCCGCGCCTTTCGAAACTTTCGATACCTTTTCGACAACTAAACCATTAACATGTGAGAAAAGATTCAAAAAGGTATCAAGTTAAGGTTAAAAGCTAAACTTAAACACCGAAGAATTAATATACTAAAAAAAAGCTTTATCAAACTTGTGCAAACCCTTTTTAAATTAACTCAACTTAAAAAATACCCCTAAAACACACGAACTAAAGGAAAAGGCGTTAAAAAAACCTTACCGCCTACACACGCGATTCAAAAGACCTCACATTTATCTTTAGCTAAGTTAAGCCTCTTTGTGCGCGGGCGATAAGTATATTAACCTACTTGGTAACCCATCACCACCAAATAACAATGCGAAATACGCCTTTAACGGTGGCAAAGCGCGTAAAGCAAAAGCCGCTAACACGGCCAACAGTATTAATATTAGTACTTTAAACTAGTAAATTAAGTAAAATCGGTAGGCCTTTTAAAACCTCCAAATACCTATTGTCCCCGAGCAATTAAGTTACCAAACCCCTTAAGACTCTTTCTCATTTACGTTCACTTATACGCGAAAGCCTACTTCAGGTCTTATTATAAGACTTTACTCCTCGGGCCAAGTCATTGGCAATTAGCCGTATCACTGTGCCTTAAAAGCTTTAAGATTTAAACTGCTAAGAAACACTATTTAAAGTTCAAATAACTATCGCAACCTTCCCTTAAAACCTGTCAAAATAGTTAATATTAATTATAAGCTTTTTACGGACTTCTCCAAAATCTGTAACAACGTAAAGAAGTATAAAGGAATGCCATACAAATTTTTTGACTCCAAAATAATGCTCTTTTTATTGGTAGGCCTTAGAAGTTTCAACGTTGTTGATTCGATTAGTCGAAGTAATAGTAGTATTGCAGTAGTCAGATAGTGGATGTATTGTTCTGAGTTTGGCAGACCGCTAGCCGGTCTGTACTATAATTTGTATGGCCAATTGCTTTGCCCGTACCCTAAAGTGAAGTGCTGGGTACTGCACTCGACTTAGACCCAATGTGGTAAGTCCGCACAAAACAATACATACAAAGCAATACACTTGCAGTACGGTTAACTTTATATAAAGTAAATTTAACCTACTGTACCTTATATAATACTATTCTAACACTAGCGACTTTTTAGTTTATGCTCGCACGCCAGTGTAGCTGACCAATCTTTTTTGGTTACCACTGAATTGCCTCCTCATCAACTAGCTAGACCCCTATTAATTCCAGTTGACTTCCATACTAAATTACACCCAATTGTATGCAAATTGACCTTATTTGGCCTTAATTTATCCGCCGTTCCAAGGCCCAAGTTTATTAACTCCCACAAAAAGTTCTTTCGTTATAGCCTTTCATAAGCCTTTATTTTAACTGTACTACTTAAATAGATTACCATTATTAATCCCCTGGTAATCTTCCAGTCTGCCAGCTTCCTGTCTGCTGTCATATGATTTGAGCTTTTCAAATGGCCTGTCAATGTAACCCTCGATACGTATAGTTAGCCTATTATTGTCTACAAATCTTCCCAGGGTTTTATTTGGTGTTGCCTTAGTTATGGCATTCGCGGGGTTGTCTTTGCTATCAATCCATCGGAATTCCTTAATCTCACTTCCTTCAAAGGCTTTACAGAGTGCCATCACGTTAATTATCAGGCGTTTTTCGCTGGTGGTTTCGAGCTCTAAAAGGCATTCGAAGAGTCTCTTTAAGTAGGTACAGATTACTATCTGGATAAGAGAAATCTTTAGTTGCCTGGTCATAATGTTAAGGGTCTCTTACATTAATAGGCCTACGTTAAAACCCGCCATTATATTATAAACCACCGATGCTAATACGATTCGTACAATCCTTTTACACTTGACGGATAACTAGTAAATCAAATTACCAATGACATTCAACTGATTTTCCCGCCTGTCTTCGTTATCAAGGGTTATTAAAAATCCGATTTGTAAAGAAAAATCGTTGTTATTTATGAAAGACCCGTTCGTAAAGATTTTAAACTCGGCCTTTAAGAGGTCTATTAGCACTATATTAATTACGCGGTCCAAGTCTAGCATCTGCCACTTAATCTTTTTGTTTAACCGGTTAAAGTTTTTATCCGTTGGTGTTTATGCTTGTATCAAAATGGATAGATCGTAGGAGGATTCCGGTTGGTATAGGGTAGCGATATAGTTACCTCAAAAACGTTATTCTAAGTACCGTTAAGCCTTAGCCTCGTTAGTCTTATTAATTGCGGCCAAAACAGCCCCCTGGCTTTTTTGGCGAAAGTTAAAGCCGGTATCAATACCAAATATGCGGATTAAGAATTTATCAAAGTTTAGTTAGGTATTTTCCGTTAGTGTCGTTATCGGCTTATAATTTTAGTACTTAGAGTCCTTAAACGCTTTTTTTTTAATGTTATAAAGCCAGTCGTTTCGATGAAAAGGGTATCGTTAATTTGCATAAAAATCATGCTAAAATCCTTCCTTTATGTTACCAGTAAATACGGATTATATATTAAAGACTTTATCGTTAGCCAATATTTAAAGTACGACTGGTAGGTTAGAAACCAGTACACGCCTGCTTTAGCCAGTCCGTATAGTGGTTTGATACATCGTATTACCCTATCTAAAGAGTAAATAGCATGGAGTTCCTATAGAAATTTTAGTAGTATAATCCGCTGCAAATTCGTTGCTAATTGTGTATAGGCTTACGTTATATTACGGCTATTAAACTTGAATTTTCTTTTATTCTTAGCTAATAAATTTTCCGCTGAAGTAATTATGAAACGTTAATTAATCTTTTAAATTGCTAGTGATTACGTCAGTATTTAGTCCTTCCCTTCATTGCCGTATTTTTAAGCGATTAGACGTGACTTTTGGTACGGCCACCCTATGGTTTTGCCTTTAACCTTGTAAATAGTATTAAACTTAAAGATCGTAACGTTTGGGTCTTAAAAGTTAAAGTCGATTTTCGGTACGAATTGTATAACCATTCGAGTTAATAAATCGTCAATCACGATATTATCAATTTCCTAAAAGGACTTGTCGAAGGTCTTGATAATCCCTTATACACGGAGCTTTAGTATTAGGTTTTTATTATCCTTCTTTTTTCTTTTTACCTCAGTAATATTGTAAATACAACCCGGTATATATTCCTCCTTTTTAACGTTTTTCTTTTTCAGCGGTCGCCCTCGCCGGTGACGTTTTATTGGTTTGTAAATAACGGGTGAAAAAGTTTTTATTAGCTCGATCGCTTGGTTTCAGGGGATTAAGGATCTTTATTTTTAATACCCTTCATTTAAGGCTCAAACTAAGTTATTTAAACGGATACAGGATCATTAGCAGTTTTAATAATTACTTTAAACTTTGCGGTACTTAATATTTTCTATGGGCCCTCCTATTTACCCGACTTCCGCTATACAAAACTTTATTTTATAACGAAAAAGCTAGTACATCGATTTTCAATGGGACGTTTCTGGTATTAAAGGCGTTATTAACTTGAAGGCGTGTTGATTTTTTTGGTAGTTCTCTCAAGGCTTTTCTTCAAGCCGTAACACGTTTTTAAATACTTGCCAAAGGCAGAAATTTACTTGTTAGTTGTAAGTACGCTTCAAAGAATAAGAACGTTGGCACTAAACCGTTAGAGCTTACGGTGTCTTTAAGGCCTTTTACTACCATTTATAAACGTATATCCGGATCCGTAAAGCTTTTAATTTCTAACGTAAGGATATTATAAGCTCGGCATAGTAGGGCGTATATCCTTTTAACCTTTTTAATGCTTTAGTTTGCTTTTATAGGTACATATTTATACTAGATACCCATTATCTTAGCATTTTCTTAAAATTTTCCCGTAATAAAGTTTGTACTGGTATCGTATACAACAACGTTAGGTGGATCTAAGTACGTGTTAATTTACAATATCCTTGACGTTTCCTATATATTGTTAGTCGAAAGGGATTTTAAAAACATAGCCCTATGAAAAAAGGTCGTAAAATTAAGGACGTAAAAGACAGACTTATTACTTAAGTAAAACACATCAATGAAGATCTCGTAATTGAAATTATTATCATTTTTCAATGTAACCTTAAATTTCCGGTCGGCTTAAGTATATATTTGGCAATGGTAACACAGCCTTTCAATAGCTTTTAGGGAAAAGTATTCCACATAATTATATCTTGCAGATTTTAAGATTTTATATAGCCTATTAACAACTGGATAGTAAAAAAGCCGATGTAGTAAAAGTATCTCCGGCTCCGTTAAATTTAAAATTATTGTTTCCGGGCCTTAAAGATAAAACTATAGGTGCCCCCATTTAAGGGCAAGTATAAATCATTAGCTGTTTTCGGCCAGTTCGTTTACTTTAACGTTAACGTTAACACTAAGGGTTCTTATATTCTTTAAGTAAAATAGGAAAAGGCAAAGGACTTAAGGCTGTGGAACGTAATCGCTTTTTTAATAGTTTAAATTACCTTTTTTATTAATGATAATAATCCTTCGCTTGGGCTAAAACCAACTTTGGCCTTACTTGTATTGTGACGATTAATCTCAGTGCTTGTAATGATTTTATTTCGTAACGCTATATACTACAAATAGTCTTCTATTAAGTACCTTGCTGTCTTTATATTTAGCATAATACCCTGAAAGTTATGGTTAGCGTAACAATCGCAAAGATTAAAGGTGTGTGAAGGGTTAGTGGCTTGATTATGGTAAAGGTAAAAGTTTTTACCACTTAGTAGGTATAGGAAGATGTGGTAAGTTAGTAACTAAACCGTATTAGGAGTAGTATTTTCGTATCACTTGATCTACCCAAGGGCGTGAGCGACGTTAATTGGTTCATCGCCTTTAAAATTTACGATTTAATTTAAGTAATCCTGTTTTAAAATAATAGGGTATTAGGCATGGTATGTTTTTTCTTGTTATTATACTCGATAAAGGGGGTGCCAACTTAACCAACAGCTCAACTTGCTACAAATCCAACATTTCTTGCCATTATAACGACGATAGTATTTGCGGTCAATTGATCCGCCTAAATTTTGTTAACGCTAACATATTCATTACCTTTAATTTAAGGTTAAGGTCGATAAAACAGACCTTAAGCGTTATGAAAGTTCGTGATTTCAGTCAACGTAATGAACTATCGCATGGTCTGTTTAACTTATATTAAGGGAGTTGGTAATTTAGGATTATATATTAAGTTATTTTGTTCTACGTGTTATTACGGTGGTAAACGAGAAGCGTAACTGGCTAAAAAAAAGCTTTCGTAAGTGGCATTTAGGCGTTATAGGGCGTATTAGAACTCGTTAACGTCCGTAACCATTGTCCGTACCTATTTTCGAAGTGTGGCTTCGCTAGCGTAAGCCTTTCGTATTACCTTCGAACACAACATTAATTTGTCAAGTATTTAATTTAGGGCGTTTATAAAATTCCTCCTTTTTTTGATATTATTGTAGTTTACCTCGTAGTGGCCTTGTCTATATAGTATTGCGCGAAGTGGACGTTGTATTCGAAATGACTCTTCATGCTATCGTAGATTTCACGAAACGTGGTAGCACTAGTAGGAAAGATTAGGTAGTAGTCTTTGGCGTGTTTTGTAAGGATTTCGGGGAACAGTAAGTGAAAACTAAAAGAAGAGACTTTGATTTACTTGTAGATATTTAAAAAGGGAATTATTTTTGTATAGAGGAGGTTATACAGCTTTTCTTTATATTTTTCTTTGTTATTCCAAATTTTAGCAAAGTTTGTAAATAGCTTGTAATTAATGTTAACTATTTTAATAGGTTTTTAAAAAAGGTTGCAATAATCGTCCTATCCGTAAGTAGTGTTTCCTTGTGGTTTAATCTTTAAGGCCACTAAGGCATGATATTAAGAGTAATTACTAGTTGCCTAGCCTCAGGGGTAAAGTCCTATAGTAAGATTTGTAGTAGGCTCCTGTGTATAGGCGAACGAAAAAGGGAAGGGTTTTAAAAGGCTTGACGACTAAATTAATAAGGGGCGATAAGAATTGAAAGGTTTTGGAAGTCTTGGCAATCTTACTTAATTGACTGGTGTAAGGCGCCAATATCAATACCTCTAACCGCGTTGGCGTCCGCTACTTTACGTGTCTTACCACCGTTAAGGGCGTTTTTCGCGTTATTACATAGAGGTACTAAACTGCCGAGCAGGTTAACAGGTTCTTTATCTCCAGCACGTAAAGAGGCTTGACTCAATTGAAAAGGGTTAAGGGGAGGTCCCCTAGATCGCGTGTAAGGGTGGTAAGTTTCTTTAACAGATTTTCCCTTAGGCTATGAGTTGTAAGGGCATTTTTCCAATTAGGATAAGTCGAAAAGGGCTTGGGTTAACGTCGTGGCGCTTTATATTTAAACGAAAACCCCTCGTTTTTATAGTTTGGACTTGAGGTTCAACTTAACTCTTTTTAAGCTTTTTTTATATGTTTAATATCTAGTTTTTGAAAAATTCACAGTATATGTAAAAAGCACAGTTGGGATTATAACTGGTATTATAATTAACGATAAAGTATCTGATAAAGTGGGTAAGGTGTTTTTCTGTGGATTTTTTATCGATATTTGAAGTATAAAGGTCTTTGTTATAAAACTTGGTGAAAACAGTTACGAGGGCTTTAATTGTTTCCTTATTTTCATGGTTGGTAATGGCTTTAAGGCCGGCGCTTGTTATATATATCTTAAGGTTTTGGCTTGTATAGGACTTTTGGGGCTTATAAGGTGTTTGGGGCGAGGAACTTGGTGGTCTTAGGCGTAAAGTCTTGGTGTTTTGGCGTAAAGTCGCCTGGAAACTTGGCGACTTTACGAAAGGTCGCGTAACGTGGCTTTTTTGGTACGGCTTAGTATTTTCGCTTAATGTAGCGGACTTGGCAATCGTCGTAGCGTAGGGACTGAAAAAAATAAAGCAGGGTAAAGATTTGGTATTAAAAGTTATGGCGAAGGTTGAAAGTTTTAGTTATTTAACGTAAGACTTAGTCATTTTTTTGCAGTAATAGTACCTATAGTAGTATTAACTTAGCCGTTTACCAACTTATCGAACCTTAAGATTTTTAACAGTTATTTCAATGTTTTTAAGAAAGATCTGATACATATTTCGTGGTATTTTTAAAAAGCGATACCGTCGCTTACTTTCAAGTTGCTATAAGGGACTAAAGTAACCTTAAAAGTCTTTTCTATTTTCCTGCGGTTGGAGACTAGTGCAGTACTAATAAAGGCCTTTCGCAATAATCTTTCCTCTCCCTTAGTCGCTATCGTTAACGTAAAGCTTAACTGGAAAGTAGCCTTTCCTTCTACTTAGCTTATCTGTGAATAACTCTATAAGTACTAATCAGTGTTGGTAGGCCTTATATGTTGTAACGTTGTCGATTCGATTGGTTTAAGTAACAATGGTATTGTGAGTTCAGATGGTGGATGTATTGTTCTAGGTTTGGCAGACCGCTAGCCGATCTTTACTGTAATTTGTATGGCCAACTATAGGGCCCGTACCCTAAAGTGAAGTGCAGCGTACTGCACTCGACTTACACCCAATGCGGTAAGTCCGTACAAAGTAATACACACAAAGCAATACACTTGCAGTACGGTCAACTTTACTTACAGTAAACTTGACCTACTGCATTGCATTTAATACTATTTCAACACTTTTGAAACATTTGTAAATAGATAAAGGTTCCATCTTTAGGTTTTTACTTACTACTCCAAAAATTCTTATAAAGCACGCCAAAAATTATTACCTAACTTTTATTATTAAAACTTCTATGTTTCGCGAGATTTACAATAATATAAAGGGCCATTTTGAATACGACGTCTACTTCACGTAATATTACACAAATTGGGCTATAACGTGATAAATTATAATAATGGGGGCAAAGAAGACTGAGGAAATACCAATAAAAGTCTTTAGTAAAATGCTTAACAAGTCAATATTATGTTAAAAAGTAACGGGAAAAATTTACGCTGGCGAAGAACCACCTCTCTTGTAGGTATGGGTAGCAATTACGGGCGTTAAAGTGTTCGAATACGCCTTACAACGTTTAAATGCCACCTATGGTGACATTTCTAGCCAGTTACATTGTTCACTTACTATAGTAATAACGTGTATACCAAATTCGTTTGTTATATACTCCTAAGCTAACCAGTTTATTAACGTAAATAAAGAAAGCCTTACGATGGTTAACTACATCGACCTTAAGTACGGGCGCCTATAACGCTTAAGGGTTGGTACATCGACCTCAGCTTTAAACTGGAAGTACCAATTACATTAACGACAATAATACCAAGCTTTAGACGGACCTTTTAACCGCTAACATTATCGTCTTAATAATAGTAAAAGATATTAAATTTGTTGTAAATCTAGCTACTGGTCTACTCGGCACCCCCCTATCCAGAGTAATAACAAAAAAGCAGTATATGACACCTAATACCCTACTACCTTTTGAAAAGAACTACAAAAATTGAATCGCAGACTTCAAAGGCAACGAAAAAATTAACGCCGCTAACGCCCTTAAACAAATCAAGTGACACGAAAATACTACTTCTAATACGGCTTAGTAACTAGCCGACCACGCCTTCCTATACCGTTTAAGTGGTAAAAACCCCTATATTTACTCTAATCATGCCCTTAACTCTTCACACACCTTTAATGTTCATCATTGTTACGTTAAACATACGTTTAAATGTATTATTCCAGATATAAAGGTCACAAGATACTAAATAAGAGGTTGTTCGTAATACGTAGCACTATGAAGAGAAAGTACTACAACTATTAAAATTAATCTTTACGATACTAACAAAGCTAAAGTTAGCTTTAAACAAGACGAATAACTATCGTTACTAGGAACAACGGTAGTTTAAGCTATTGTGAAAGTGATTACGTTCCATATTCTTAAGTCTCTTACCCCTTTCCTACTTTATTTAAAAGATATAAAGACCCTTAATGTCAACGTCGACGTTAACTTGGAGGAACTAGTTAAAAAAGGCTAAAGGCTTTCACTCGTCCTTAATTATGGGCACTTATGGTTTCATCTTCAATGTCCAAAAACAGTAATATTAAGCTTAGCGAAGCCGGAGATACGTTAACTATACCGGCGCTTTAATTACTTGATTGTTAACAGGCTATATAAAGTCCTAAAGTCTGTAAGGCATAAAATATGAATACTTTGCCTTAGAAGTTATTAAAAGACTTTACTTCCACTATCAAACATATACCTAACTCACCCGGAAATTCAAGTTTATACTAAAAAACGATAATGATTTCAATTACGAAATCTTTATTAATATGGTTTAATTGAATAACAAGCTTATCCTTTATATTATTAATTTCATAACCTCTTTTCATAGGGCTAAGTTCCTAAAGTTCCTTTCGATAAAAGATATATAAAAAACGCTAAGGATACTATAGATTACCATATACCTAGGCCTATCTAACGCCGCGCTCATAATAACGGCATTAACTTTGCGGCGAGGAAATTTTAGGAATATGCTAAGATAATAGGTATCTAGTACAAATAGGTACCTGAAAAAACCTACTGAAGCATTAGAAAAGTTAAAAGGGAATACACCTGACTTCACCAAACGTATAATATCCTTATATTGGAAATTAGAAGTTTTATGGATCTGTAGGAACATTTACAAATGGCAGTAAAAAGCTTAAACCATATTGAAGGCCCTGATGGCTGGAGCCAGAGCTACTGGTTTTTAGAGCGTATTCACGTCTGAATAGTGAATCCATGCCCTAGGCAAGTACTCAAAAACGTGTTGCGGCTTATAGCAAAGCTTTGAAGGAGTTGCGAAGAAAATCGGCCCGCCGCCAAATTAAGAAGGCCCTTAATATAAAAAATGGCTCTATAATAATCGACGTACTTATTTTATCGTTACAAAGTAAAATTCTCTTGGAATGGGAGCCGGGTAAATAGAAAGGCCCATACAAGATATCAAGTATCATAAACTCCGAAATAGTTGTTAAAACTGCTAACGGTACTATATCTTTCCGAACCACTTGATTCAAGCCCTACATGAGGGATATCAACGATGAAAATCCTTAAACTAAAAGACCGAGCGAATACGAACCTCCTCGACCCGTTATCGACAAACCAATAAAACGCCGTCCACGTGGACTACCCCCGAAAGAAAAAAACGTTAAAAAGGTGGAATATATACCGGGGCGTATCTATAATACTACTTAGGTAAATAGGGGGGGAGAACCTAAAACTTAACACTAAGGATACGAGTACAAGGAATTATGAAAATTGCTGACAAACCCTTAAATAAAACTAAAAAATCGCGATTAACGGCCTGCTAACTCGAAGGGTTATATAATTCGTACCGAAAACCAATTTTAACTTTTAAAAACCCAACGTTATGGTCTTCAAGTCGAAGATTATCTACGAGGTTAAGGGTAGCCACAGGACAAACGTACGAAGAATCACTTAAATCGCTTATAGGTACAGTAATAATAGTAAAACCTAAATCCTTATATAATCTCCAACGATTTAAAAGATCAGCTGATGTTGAATGATCGTCTTAGCAATAAGTTTACTAAACAAAACTAAAGGCAAATTTATATTAGATAGCTGTAATAAAAAGTAAGTCTATACGTATTTAACAACGAATTTACAAAGAATTATACAGCTGAAACTTCTACAGAAACTCCGTGCTATTTATCTTTCAAATACGGTAATATGATATATTAAATCACTAGACGGATTAACTTAAGTAAAAGTCTTTTAATTCTTATCGACCAATAGAACTTTAAATCTCGACTAACGATAAAATCATTAATATACGACTAATATTTACCAGTAACGTAAGAGATAGACTTTAGCGTAGTAGTTATACGAGCTAATGATATCCTTTTCGTTGGAAAGGTTGTTTTTGTAACACTGAAACAATAAGCGATTGAGGATTTTAAATTCTGAAATTATAAAACGATAACGAATTTGACGAAAAACAGCTAACTTGACTTTAATACATCGTTAATCCGTATACTTGGTATTAATGCCGGCCTTAACTTTCGTCAAAAGGGCCAGGGGGCTATTTTGGCTACATTTAACAAGTCTGACGAGGCTAGGGTTTGACGATAATTAAAATGAAGTACTTGTGGCAACTATATTATTATTTTATGTCAACAAAAAGCCTTTTACAACCCACCTATTACCGTACAAATACAAAAACCAACGGATAAAGACTTTAATCAGATAAATAAAAGGCTCGAACAGTAAATAGGAAACTTAGAATACGGAATTAATATAATTCTCATCGACTTGTTAATGGTTAAGTTAATGATTTTTACGAACAGATCATTTAAAAATAACACCGACTTATCTTTACAGATCGGCTTTTTAATAACCCTCGTTAACGAAAACAAATGAGAAAACCAGTTTAATATTATTGACAGCCTAATCCACTAAACCTCCGTTAAATATAAAAGGATTATACGAAGCGTATTGGTATCGAAAGTCTACGGTATAATGGAAGGCTTTAACGTAGGTATAAAATTATAGGAAACGCTTAATATTATCATCAGACAACTGAAAATTCCTCCTACCCCGATAATGATTTATAGCAACTTAAGGAGCCTTTTCGAATACCTTTCGAAACTCGGAACCACTAGTGGAAAACGCCTGATAATCGACGTAATAACACTCCGTAAAGCTTACGAAAAGAAAGAGATTAAGGAGTTCCAATAAATCGATATTGATGAAAATCTCGCAAATTATATAACGAAGGAAGTACCAAATAAGGCTTTAGAAAGGTTTGTGGACAGTAACAGATTAACCATACGTATCGAAGGCTACGTTAATAAGCCACCCAGAAATTCCAAATCACGTGACAGCGAAAAATAATGTGCTAGCAAACTGTAAAACTACCAGGTAATTGATAATAATAATCTCTTTAAGTGGCACGGTTGAAGTGGAGGCTTACAAAGACCTATGGTGGAAGAACTTTTTGTAGGAGTTAATAAACTCGGACCTCAGAGAGGTGGACCAATTAAGGTTAAATGAGGTTAATTAGCATAAAATTGAGTGTAATTCAGTATAAAAGTCAACTGAAATTAACATAGGTCTGGCCAGTTAATAAGGAGGCAGTTCAGTAATAACTGGAAAAGATTAGACAACCACAATAGTGTACGCATAAAAACTAAGAAACCACCAGTATTGAAATAGTATTGCATACAATGTAGTAGGTCAACTTCACTATAAGTAAAGTTAACCGTACTGCAAGTGTATTGCTTTATGCAGACTTTCTGTATTGGGTATAAGTCGAATACAGTATGCTGCACTTCACTCTAGGGCATGGGCTAAGCAGTTGGCCATAAAAATTACAGTGAAGATCAGATAGCTGTCTGCCAAACCTAGAACAATACATCCACCATCTGACCACGCAATACTACCAATACTTCGACCAATTGAATCGACAACGTTGCAACGTCTAAAGACTTACCAACACCTACGTTAATTGTTATAGTCATCAATCCTAGAGGAAAAGGTTTTTTTCATGATTAAAACCAACTTTAGCCCCCCTGGCATCCGTATGATTAATTTTTGTAGTAATACTAGTATATACCTATAGTATAACATACCTCGAATAACCTTTTGTTAAGTACTATGTTTCCACAATGTTTAGAATAAAACTTTCAAAAACTTGTTCTGTGTAATGATCGTGAATGGTAAATAAGTATATTGGGTTAGGGTTTTTATTATTTTTACAACAACTACCGGTGTCCCTACCTATTGTATAGTATACAAAGGCGTAATCGGCCAGTTATTACATTGATTCCGAGCTAATACTAGTATTTTTATGCCAGGAGATAGCCTTAAGTTTGTTTTCCTCATCGTATACCTTGGTACCTTCATAATTTTCAACCCGTTTGATATATTTTGAATTGTTAATCAAGGTAAACTACATATAATAGATTGCTTTCTTTGATTCGGGTTCGGTAATGGTGTATCATGTTAACTCATAACCACATTTACTGTAAATTCAATACTCCTTGGTGTTTTTAGGAAATTTACGTAGTTGACTTAAATATTTTAAGAAAAGAAATATTTTTCTCTTTATGTATGCTGGTTAGGCTTCTGAGTTCATTTTTTTATTAATCCTATTACATGAGCTTTCTATACTTACAGTTAATGTAATACGTGTAGGCGAGATTTATATTTTCTTCATTTAATTCGTAAGCTTAGGTTTATATATTAGTCGAACTCAGCACTTGTATTACTACAGTCTTAAATAAAAACCGCGACTGGTAACGAAAGCTGGTACAGGTGGCATTATAGTATTATAGGACGTGTTCTAATCCTTTTTAACCTGTAATAACCTAGAAAGCTTTCTAACGAAACATACCTTCAATAGTTTTTATATTAACTGTAGTTTGTTAAAAGGAATATCAACCCCTTAAGCATCTAATTAACGAAGTCCATTTTACTTTCAGACTCTTTTTTATGATACAATACGTAACAAGTTTTAATCATATTCTAGATTGTATAATATTGGACGAGTGGAAATCGTATTTGAAGTAAACTTTGAAACCATCGTAGATTTTCCAAAAAAAAAAAAAAAAAACAATTTGTTAAGTTCCGATCGTAGTAATTTTCGACTAAGCTAATGGAAATAATGGTAAATAATTAGTGAAAACTTGGTAGTTCAATACTTATTGGGCGATGGATATTGAAAAACAAGCGTAATTGGACGTCGAAAAGATTATACGGCTTATTATCATACTTATTCATTCCTCTCAAAATCTTAATAAATTTCCGAATTATCGCGCAATTAGTATGAACTATGAGAATATTTCACGGGGGAATAGTAAAATACTAAAAGTAAAACTATATTGATTATATTGACTGGTGATACTGGGGCTAGTATTAATAGGTAGGAAAATTATCTTTCACAATATTTGAAGGCAACAACCTAGTGGTTGTACTTATTATAAACTCGCGCGTAAAACAAATTTTTTCAGGGTAGTGTTGGCAAACTTATTAGACTTGTACCTGCTAGGGTATTTAATAATTTCCGTGGATTTGGTAATAGTCTTATTGATGTTGAAGGGGTTTTTGGTAGGGGTTTTTCTTAATTTATTGGTGAATTTGATGTTTTTTTTTGTATATGTTACCTGATTTTTTTTAACGTCTAGTGGCGTTAATGCGTAGAGGTCTTTGTATAGAAGAGTTAAATGAATTTATCTGGATTTTGGTTGGGATTTACAAATGCACGTTAGAGTGTTAAGGAATGATTTCGCTAGTAATATCTTTGCTTTTATCTTTATTCATTCATTCAATATTTTTATTCATGGTACATTCGGATATCATCTCTTTTAAATTTCTTTCTATTTCTATTTCAATGGTAGAAAAAAACCCTTTATGCGTAAATCGGCCTTTGATTTCAGTTTTACCGAATTCTTTTTCTTTTTTTTCTTTTTCTAGGCTATAGTTTCTGAAGAACTCGGAAAAATCGTACAGGTCCTTGATACAAGAATTTCGATATTCATAGTAAATATCGAAAATGAAGCATTCGACGTAATTTATCAGTTATTTGAGTATCAAGGTTTTGTTATCTTTTGGGATTCATAGGTTGTTGTTAAAATGCTTAACGAAGTTGATTTCGAAGGCCTTAATTGTTTCCTTATTCGAGGAATCGGTAATAATATTGATTTAGACGTTTTTAAATGTTATAGTGACGAATATTAAAAAGTGTGTGATGGAAAAGATTGGTGTAAGAGTGTGGATCGTGGGTTATTTGTCGTTCAAGTTGTTATTTATAGTTCAAAATTGTGGAATTGAGTCGTTTTTCGATTTGAAATTTGCGGTAGTAGTACCTGAAATAGTAGTAGAAACTTAGCCGTTTACCAACTTTGGTAACTGAATGATCTTTGAGACCTTTATACTCCTGATCTCAACGCTCTTCTTTTAAGACTAGTTGAATGAAGATTTCTTGATGCGTTCAATGATGTCGATACCGTCGCTACTTTCAAGTGTTTGTGAATAGCAGATACAATTAAAATATCTTCAATTTTTCTATCTGTGAATAGTAGACACAGCAGAAGGGCCTTTTACAAGAATCTTTCCTTTAACTTGCTTAATTGAAAAACGTAACCGGAAAGTAATCTTTTCTTTTACCTAGATTATTTATATTTAATCTAGAAAGAATTGATTAGTGTTGGTAGGTCATTATCATTACAATGTAGTCGATTCGAATCTCTAGTCTAAGTAATTGGTATTTAATTGAAAGTGGTAATGTGGTTACTTCTAAGTTTGGTTAACCGCTAGCCGGTTTGCACCCTAATTTGTATGCCCAATTGCTTATCCAGTGCTTGTGTCCGAAGTGAGCACACACCGAAATTGACTTGCAGTCAATGCAATCAATCCCAAAAACTGCAGTCAATTTGCAGTCAATACAATCAACTAACTATCAGTATATTGTATTTGAATTCATTACTATTGACTGCTGTTTCAACAAAAATTGTATATTAAAAACCCTCATCATTGCTTGTTACTCATTATAGATTTTTAATGACCTGGTGGTTCAATTTCTTCATTAGTTTTGACAATCCACTCGATTTGAAAGCCTTTAGCAGTTGAAAGTTAATTATTTCAATAACTTCTTTTAACTTGTAAAACCTGATTATATATACATATGAACAAAAATATGTTATTGTTTGTATTATAATATTATTTCATGCAATACTAATCATAGTGTATTATCTACATGTTAAGACTAAAGTATTTATATATGTAATATGTGTGCGTTAGAGTTGTTCTATAGCTTATTAAGTACAAAACAGTTTGTATATCTTATAATTTGCAATATATCATTTTTCACTTGATTATTGCTACATCTGCTACTTCGAACACGATTCGAATCTAGGACATATATATAATGAACTTCACGAAACGTTTAACGTTTTTTCCAGCGCCAACAATGATAAATAAAATAGAGATGGTAACAACTGCGCAAAAAATGCAACATGTTACCCAATAGCGAAAAAAAAAATCTTTAACAATCCTTTTCCAATATTTTGGTCCATTTATGGATGTCACTATAAATAAAGGTGACATATAAAAGAATACACACCAAACGCGTTAGAAAGTAACACATACTACGCATCGCGATTCCGGCATTATAAGCTCTAACGCCTTTAATTTATAACCCTTACGATGATTTATCTAAATTACTCTATACCGAACTCGTTCGGTAATTACGTTGAATAAAGATTTTTTACACCAATCTCCATCTTTTCCACAATTAAAAAGAAACTCAAAATCTATATGATTATATTCCTTTCAATTCAGGTCTAATAGAGGTAACAGGTAATTTCAACGTTACATGGAATTTAAGTCATTGCTGTGGAAGTTCATAAGCAATTAAATAGAAGTAAATGAAAAGGTAGAAAAACACATAATATATTTAACAGAGAGAGACAAAATGTAAATTTTGGTAGGTTTTTATCATTGCAGCGTAGTCAATTTAAGTCGCCGTCGAAGTTACTAGTGTATTGCATTGGAAGTGGTAATGTCCTACTTCTGAGGTAAGCCGACCGCTAGCCGGTTTTCACACTAGTTTGTATGGGCCACTGCTTGACACGTGCCTCACATTGAATTGGGTACTCCCTGCAACTGAATTGCAGTCAATACAAGAAACTTGAAGTTGGTACAGTCAACTGATGGTAAGTACAGTTAACTTAATTGTACCACAATTAAATGCTGTTCAAACAGTAAAAAAAAGAATGCTATGAGAGAATAAATCGAAAAAAAAAAAAAAAAAAAAAAAGCTAAATATAGTCAATCGACAAATATTTCTTAAGACTTCACTTTGTAATCTTTTCATTTATTGAAGAACTTTTACTATAAGCGCCAACAAATCACAAAATCCACTGCTTCATTAATATTTCTATCAAAGTCAATGTTATAAAGGTAACAAAACCGATTTATAAACCAGAAAAAATTTACCTATTGGCTTTTTTATTATAGTCTGATTAATAACTCGTTCTTTTTTAATTTGTTACGAAATCTTTATCGCATTTTTTCGTAATTTACTATCACTGGGAAATTTCCACTATTTCGCCTGGACAGTGCGATTTTTTCTGTTACTAACTAAATGAAAACTATAGCGGGAATGCTCGCAATCTAAGTGTCTTCACTTTACAATATCCACTGCCTTACTCGAATTTCCTGCTTATGAATGATACAAATTATCCTGTTGATGAAACCACCCTATTCTTTGTAATAATATACAAATAGTCGGTAAAGTCTCTAATATGTTAGCTTAACAGAAGTAAAATCAGAAAGATTGGTATTGTAGTAGTAAAAATAAGTTTTCAAAAGGAGAAGAGGCATTCGGAGAGTGTACGCCACAGGTGAAAGGTTATAAGCTCTCACCCAGGCAGTGGCACTTTACCATGTACTTTGCTAATCTCCCTTTTAGGTAGTGGTACACTATCGTTTACTTTGTAAATGCCACTTCTAGGAAGTGATACGTTATCATACACTTTGCAAATTCTATTTCCAGCTAGTGGCACGCTATTATATACTTTGTAGGAATGTACCTTGTAAAGTGGTACGTTACTATACACTCTGACAAAGACATACTTCGTAACGTGTCCGCTTACTAATTTTAGATATATATGGTAATATTTATACAGATACTTTTTTTTCTTTTCCTATTACAATCCGTATCCGTTATTTAGTAATGACCATGAAATTTATTATGTAATTTGTATCTATAGTTTAGTAATAATGGTTTGGTTATCATATAATGTATATCCGTAGTTTAGTAATAATAATATATTCTGTGATGAAAATTGTAAAGGTTTAAATTAATAGTTTTTAACCGCGGCAGTAATTAAAGTAAATGCCTGGTTGGTCAAGATAATCTATAATAACATAATTATTAATAACGTTTTATTATTATTATTTATAGTGATATAATTGGGTAGGTATTATAAGGGTGAAAATATGTAGGGTTAATGACTATATCACGTATAATAAAGTAATTATAGAATATGTATTGTTGTCGGTTTGAGTAAGACATTTTTTCTTTTACTCTTGATTAATATATACCTATAATTAACGTAAATACTAACCAGTTAATTATCGTAGGTTAACTTAACTTACTATTTTCATTACCTATTTTCAATCGCTTCAATAGGTAGGTTACTTAGCTAATTTTTATATACTAACGTAACCTGTAAATAAATGCTGCGTAAAAACAGGTCCTTCAAGCGCTGTTTGGCGCGTAAGCGTAAGCGAGAAAAGGCGACTGACATTGCAGTCCGCCGCGCTGCCGATGCTACTACCGCCGCCAGTACTAACCCTGCTTTCTTTGGCACCAAATCGTTAATCCTTTCTTTTTTTCTTCGCCTCGCCTCCTGCCACCGCCGTCGGCAAAACAGTTACCAATTTTTTTTCTTTTCCCCCTATCCTCCTCCCTCTAATCTCCAAGGGGAAAAGAGAGGGGCTTTTAAGGTTATAAACCTTACCTTTTCCCTACGGGTAAAAATCTTATTACTTATAACCTCCCCCCTCATCCATCGCTATAAACGTAGTTTAACGGAGCTATTACGCGGTTTATAACTTTAATTTTCCCCGTAAGTTTCGTTATAATAATATCTTTATAAACGAGGTCGTCGAGGCAGATTATTTCTGCCCTCTCGAGTTACGTATTGCCAAGGTACGTCGCGAAGCCTTTTTAACGCATAAGTTGTTAAATCTACTTATTTGAGTCCGTAACTACAGGCGTCAAATAGATACGCCTTCCGTACTGTATATCGCATCCGCGGTCGTATATAAGTTTATTACCGATTACTATTATAACGGAGGTTCATTGGGTCGTTACTATTGTTATATGCGGTTTGTTAGTGAATAAACCCCTAATTCGGTAATTTTAATGCCGTAGCCCAAGGCCGTATTACGTGTTCGCCGACTTTATAATAAATTTACTTTAAACCTGTAATTCGAATTCTCAATCTAATTCCCCCACTTGTATAAATATGTTACGTAAGTCGTTTCTAAAAGCAACTACTATCGTAAAGAACTAAAACAAACCGATACTAATGATTAGTAGACGTTAACCGATGAACCAAAAAGTCGGCAGCCACCATTACCACCTAAAAGGGGGGCCTAAGTATATACGCTTTGAAGTAATATTAATAAAAAGAGTACTTTTTAATATAAACGTCTCTAATACATCATTCGTGGCACCTTTAATTATTAAATTTCCAGAATCTAAATTTTTATCGATCCATTTTATTTTCTTCATTTCGCGGCATTTATACGATTCGCGTAAAACTAAAATATGGATTATAAGACGTTTCTCGTTCGAAGTACCAAATTTAACTAGAAATTTATGAAGCGAAAAAAAAGTAATGTAAACGACGAAAGAAATGGGTATTAAACTGAAGCTTAAAATAATTATTAAAACCGTTATTACTATAATAATTCCTCAATCGAATCTTTAAAATATATTATAAATTTCACAAGTCAAAACTTTTCGTCTAACCAACTTATATTTAGTTGAACTTTTATAAAAAATACTTTTACAAAACGCAAATCTGTTTCAGGGCGACTTTTTGTTACCGAAAATACAACCGACCCCTATTTATAAGTTATAATTGGTATTATTAACGAAAGAACCATTAATAAAAATGAAAGGCTTTATAATATAGATATCGAGCAGTATCAATTATTAATTGCGTTTTAAATAATATATTTTACACTTAAGGTGTTTATTAAGCATTTGGTTTTTACTGTTTCAAAGGTTGGTATAACATTACGATGTTATCGAAAGATTAAATGTCGTTTCTAATTATATAACCAATACAACTTAAACGCTTCATACGCGCTAGTATTTATATTCGTCGGCCCGTTTTATACTATTTAAGGAGATTGTAGCAACTTTCTTTATTTACACCTTTTACGCAAGCTTTCAAACGTCGTTTTAAAGAGTAATTATCGTACCGTTAAAGTAAAATACTCCATCCTCTGTTTGGTACATCTTAGGTTATGCATTTAGGCTGGAATTTAAATTTTTTCCTTTTTTAAAATACGGAAACTCACACGTTAAACAACGTTGAGGTTTTATCTGTGTGTATACCCATTAGTATAAAGCTTTTCAAACGTGTTATTAAAATTAGCAAATATAGGTCGAAGGTTGAGCTAACTATTTCGAGCCGTTCCGTATAGCACCTTTAATAAGTGTTCTACCAATATATACTAGTTTAACGAGTTCTTAAAGCGGTTTCATTATACCTAAAATCGTTTTGGGTCAATAGTATTTCCGGAGCTCCATAGATATATAGGTGTAAATACGGTGTTTAAACCGCTTTTCCGACTATATATAAGCTTATGAAATATTACAAAACTAGATATAAAGGTTGTAGGGCGTAAGTAAGGAAGCGGAGAACGTCAAAATCAAGCAATAGCACACCCTTTATAAAGTAGGCGATTAGGTTATAATATTTTTTTTCTTGTACTATCGTATCTTTCAATAATTAGGCGGCTTTTTATAGGGTTTGTCGGCTGTATCTTTAATTAGTAAACTAGGAGTATGGGAAAATTTTTATAGGGGTTATGAATCGTTAATTTAAACTTTTTAAAATGAAAGACGCGTTATTTAATTAAAATAGTAATTTCCGTTCGCATAAATTGCTTAAATGGGGTACCTAAGGTGGTAAGAATACTCTTTCAACATAGTTTCAAACTTAACACATGGTTCGGTATTTCTTTTTACGTGGATATTACCATATACTCCCATAGCTAGTATATTTACGCCAAGTGGCAGTGCACTATATTGCAAGGTACACTCATGCAGAGTGCATGATAACGTATCACGCTGCAGGCTGTACTCTTGCAAGACACAAAGTGCATCATGCGTGAAGCGGTCTAGAATAGGTATTACAAATCGCATGGCAAAAGCACCACTGCCCGAATGAGAGGTTTATAACCTCCCATTCGTGTTGTGCACTCTATGGAATGCCTCTTTTAAATCTATCTATCCTCTATTATAATACCAATCTTATGATAACTCTTTTACTTTTTTTACTTCACGTAAAATAGGCAGAGACCTTATCGACACTGATTAGTAGCCGACTTTATCGACTACTAACAACCTAGAAAAAAAGAAACAAATACAAGTTAAATACCTATAATGAGATATTATAACGGTTTTAACTATTGATAATTCAAGATTACGTTTTTACAAAACTTACAAGAAGTATATATAAAAACTATCAAAGTTAAGTAACTTTCACAATAATAACTTTAATATGATATTATTAATACTTACATAGCATTATATCTATTAAAATCCCCGTTACACTACTATTAAGCTTTATTTGGCGTTTCAACATACCCGGGCACTTTTTAAAGAGCTTCCTATTCCGTATTAGATTATTCAAGCCAAAACCATAAAGTTTTGTAACCTTTTGTTAGGATCCGTCCGATCTAAATTCGATACCTAAACGGTTCACAAAACATAGAAGCGACTACAAATATAATAACCAAACCGTTTACAAAATCTAAAAACGGTAATGAGTGAAAGAACCAAATCACTAGCTTTAACAAAACCATTTACGAGATAGCAATCTGTACCGGCTTACAAAATATAAACCAAAATATATATATTGGATCAAACAATATACCTCCTTATATCTATCTTTCCTTTATTCTGTTTGTTTTTTCACGTTTGTTTTATATATTTTAAGTTTAGTCTTTACCAAGTTTAAGTTTTTGAATCTGTTGTTATGATATAACGTTATTAAATATTTATAGAACTAATTTGAAACGTTCAGATAGTTCATAATTACGTTTTAATTACGTATTAATGAAGATTCATTTGTATTAACAAACATTACTAACATTATTTCGACCGCTTCATTTATCTCATTTACTTCAAGTTTACCGTTTGTAAAACGAATAACCGTAAATTTTCAAATCTAAACGTACCTAAATCTAACTATGGCGTAAAACTACTAACTTACGCCGCTCCAATATACCAGGTACATACAGGAACAACTATTCCCAATCGCCTCAAAACACTTACAATTATAACCCTGATACTAATAATACCGGAGGAAGCTAACGTTTACTTCGACCTCTTAGTCGAGTATATGGGAATCAGAAATGTTACAATATACGAAATAAACCTGTGCTTTTAGAACAATATCGTCGACTTACCACTTGAGAAATTAAACCTATACACGGTAAACACGTACATTCTAACCATGATTTTTCGATACTAAGGGAAGAAAACCTAAGGATCTAATATACTGGATAATTTACATATAAGATTTTCGAATCGGACGTTGGGTATATGACAAATAATACACTCCTTTATCATCAAAGCCTTACGAATTCAACTACGAAGTTAGAGTATTAATACATTGAGAAGTATAAATGGCCGCCTTATAAGAAGCTTCTTCGAAATAACACGACTGAACGACTTATTAAATTGGGAACATCAAAATATATACCAAACTGTTGGTAGGCCTTAGACATTGCAACGTTGTCGATTCGATTAGTCGAAATAACAGTAGTATTGCATAGTCAGATGGTGGATTTATTGTTCTAGGTTTGGCAGACCGCTAGCCAGTCTGCACTGTAACTTGTATGGCCAATTATTTGGCCCGTGCCCTAGAGTGAAGTGCAGCATACTGCACTTGACTTACACCAAATGCGGTAAGTCTCCACACAAAGCAATACACTTGCAGTATAGTCAACTTTATTTACAGTAAAGTTGACCCACTGTAATGCATGTAATACTATTCCAACACTGGCGGCTTTTTAGTTCGTACGCGTGCGCCAGTGTGGCTAACTAATCTTTTCCGGTTGCTACTAAATTGCCTCCTCGTCAACTGACCAGACCCCTGTTAATTCTAGTTGACTCCTATACTAAATTGCACCCAATTGCATGTAATTTGACCCTATTTGACCTCGATTGTTCCGTTGCCCCGAGGTGCGAGTTTATCAAGTCCCACAAAAAGTTCTTACGCTACAGATCTTTACAAGCCTCCACTTTAACCGTGCTACTTAAACAAGCCATTATCAATCCCTTGGCAATCTTTCAGTTTGCCGGCATATCCCTGTTCGCCGTCACGTGATCCGGGTTGTCTAGCTGGTCTATCAATATAACCCTTAATTCGTATGGTTAACTTGTTACTGTCCATAAATCTTTCCAAGATTTTGTTTGGTAATGTTTTCGTTATGACGTCGACGGGGTTATCTTTTCTATCGATTTATCGGAATTACTTAATCTGGCTCCCTTTGTCGGCTTCGCGGAACGCCATTACGTCGATCATCAGGCGTTTTTCACTAGTGGTCCCAAGTTTTAAAAGGTATTCAAAGAGGCTTTTTAAATCGGTATAAATTACCGCTAGGATAAAAGAAATCCGTAACTGCTTGGTAATAAGGTTAAGGGTCTTCTATAGTGCCAGACCTACGTTAAAGTCCGCCATTATATTATAAACCTCCGGTACCAATACGTTTCATATAATCCTTTTACACTTGACGAAAGACTAATTGATTAGATTACCGATAATACTAAACTGGTCTTCTTATCTATCTTTATTAACGAGAGTTATTAGGAAGTCGATTTGTAAAGACAAGTCGGTATTACTTATAAATAACCCATCCGTAAAAATTATTTACCTAGCCCTCGATAAGTCGATTAGGATCATATTAATCCCGCGATCCAGATTCCGCATTTGCTATTCTAAACTTTTATTTGGCCGGTTAAAGTCCTTATCCGTTGGCTTTTGTGTTTTTTGCCGCGATGAATAGATCGTAAAAGGCTTCTGGTTAAAATAAGGTAATAATATAGCTACCTAAAACACGCTATTACAAGTACCTTTGAGCCCTAGCCTTATCAGTCTTGTCGATTATAGTAAAAACACAGCCCTAACCCTTTTAACGAAAGTTTAAGCTTATATTGATACCAGGCATACGGATTGATGATCCGTTAAAGTCAAATTAGTTATTTTCTATCAACATCGTTATCGACTTAAAATTCCAGAATTTAGAGTCTTCAATTACTTATTATTTTATTGCTACAAAGTTAGCCGTTCCAACTAAAAGGGTATCGTTAGTTTGTATACCTACTATGTTAAAATCTCTTTTCTACGTTACCAAAAAACACGGATCGTATATTAAAGACTTTATCGTCAAACAGGATTGAAAATGCGATTCGTAAGTCAAAAACTAATAATTACTTGCTTTAGCCAATCTATACAGTGATTTAATACATCGAATTACCGTTCCTAAAGGGTAGATAACACGTAGATTTTACGGTAGTTCCTGTAGTACAATTCTTTATAAATCCGTAGCTAACTGTATATATACTTACGTAATATTATATCTATTTAGTATAAACTTATCTTTAGTTTTAACTAGCAAATTTGCTGCTAAGGTAACCATTAAGCGTTGGCTAATCTTCTGAATCGTTGGCGACTACATAAGGATCTCATTCTTGCCTTTATCGCCGTATCCTTAAGAGATTAGTTGCGACTTTTCATACGGCCGTCCCGTAGTCTTACCCTTAACCTTGTAGATAATATTCAACTTAAAAATCATGAGGTTCGGGTTTTAAAGGTTAAAATCGGTTTTCGACACAAATTATATGATACTTCGAATTGACAAGCCATTGATCTCCACCCTATCGCTTTCGTTAAAAGGTTTACCAAAAGTTTTAATAATCCCTTATACCCTAAATTTCATTTTCAGGTTTTTGTTATCATTCTTGTTTCTGCTTACCCAAGCAATATTATATATACGGCCCGGTATGTATTCCTCCTCTTTAACGCTTTCTTTTTTCTTCAGGGGTCGCCCACGCCGGCAGCGTTTTATTAATTTGTCAATAATAGGTACAGGAAGCTCGTATTAACCCTGTCGTTTTACCTAAGAGGTTTAAAGGCATTTATCTTCGGTACCTCTTATATAAAGCTTAACCTGTGTAGTTCAAAAAAATACAGGGCTGTTAGTAGTTTTAACAATTATTTCAGAGTTTGTAATACTTAATATCTTGTATAGTTTTCTTCATTTGCCTAGCTCCCGTTCCACGAGGATTTCACTTTACAACGGTAAGGTAAGTACGTCTATCGTTAAAGGACCCTTTCTGATGTTAAAGGAGTTATTAATCTGGCGACGTGCTGATTCCCTTCGTAGTTCCCTTAAGGCTTTTCTATATACCGTAGTACGTTTTTAAGTATTTTCCTAATGCAGAGATTTATTTATTAGGTATAGATACGCTTTGAAGACTAGAAGCGTTGGTATTAAACCGTTAGGATCTATAGTGTTATTAAGGCCTTTCACTACTATTTGTAAACATGCCTCCGGATCCGTAAAGCTTCCAATTTCTAATATAAGAATATTATACGTTCGTCGAAATAAGTCGTGTGCTCTCTTAACTTTCCTAATACTCTAGTAAACTTTAATAGGTACCTATTTACACTGAATGCCCATTATTTTAACATCCTCTTGAAACACTACCGCCTTAAAGTTAGTACTAGCATTGTAGACGAAGACGTTAGGTAAACCTAGGTACGTGTTAATCCATAACATCCTCAATCTTTCCCACGTATCTTTTACCGAAAATTACTTTAAAAACTTAGCTTCGTAAAGAGAGGTTGTAAAGTTAACGACGTAAAAAATGGGCTTATCATCCAAGTAAAATACATTAATAAAGATCTCGTAATCAAAGTCGTTGTCGTTTTTCAATGTAAACTTAAATTTCTAGGGGACTTAAGTATATGTTTACTAGTGGTAAAATAGCTTTTTAATGGTTTAGAGGGCAGAGTATTTCACATCGTTATACCTTACGGACTTTAAGACTTTATATAGCCTGTTAATAGTTGGGTGGTTGAAACTTCGGTGAAGTTAACGTATCTCCGGCTCCGTCAGGTTTAATACCACTGTTTCCGGGCTTTAAAAATAAAACCATAGATACTCACACTTAAAGGCGAGTGTAAACCTTCGATTATTTTCAACCAGCTCATTTACATTAACGTGAAAATGAACGTCGAAAGTGTTTATATCCTTCAAATAAAGTAGAAAAGGGGTAAAGGATTAAAAAATTTACAACGTATTCGCTTCTAAAGAGGTTGAAACTATCGTTGTCCCTAGTAACAATAGTTATTTTCCTTATCTAAAGCCAACTTTAGCCTTACTAGCATTAAAACAATTAATCCTAGTAGTCGTAATGTTTTTCCTCCGAAATACTACATACTGCGAATAGCCTCGTATTAAATACCTTACCGCCCTAATATTTGGCATAATACCTTAAAACATACGATTCGCGTAACAATCGCGAAGGTTAAAGGTATGTAAGGGAGCAAAGGCATGGTCGGCTAGTTACTAGGCCGCCGTACCAAAAACAGAATTTTCATACTACTTAATCTGTTTAAAAGCGTTAATAACGTTAATTAGTTTATTTCCTTTAACGTTCGCGACTTAATTCAAGTAATTTTATTTCGAAACAATAAGGTACTAGACGTAGTATGCTGTTTTACTATTACTACTCTCGACTGGGGGGTGCCCAATTAACTAGCTTCTAGATTTACTATAAATCTAACATATTTTGCCATTATCACGACGATAATAATTGCGGTTAACAGGTCCGTATCAATATTATTAACGTTAACGTGGGTACTACCTTTAATTTAAGGCCGAGGTCAATAGGCTTAACCTTAGGCATTATAGGCACTCGTACTTATGGTTGACGTAATTAACTACCGTAAAATCTTCCTGATTCACGTTAAGGAAATTGTAGGCTTGGGAATATATTCCGAACGAGTTTGGAATATGTATCATTACGGTGATAAACGAAAAACGTCACTGGCTAAAAAAGCCTTTGCAGGTGGTATTTAGGCGTTGTAAGGTGTATTAGAACTCTTTTATACCCGTAACCGTTGCCCGTACCTACTCACGAAATGTGGCTTTGCCAATATAAGCCTTTTCCATTGCTTTTGGACATATCATCAACTTGTTAATCATTTAGTTGAGTACGTTTATTGGCGTTTCCTCCTATTTCTTCTTTACCATCATTATAGTTTACCACGTAATGGCCCAATTTGTATAGTATTACGCAAGGGGGACGTCGTGTTTGAAGTAGCCATTTATGCCATCGTAGATCTCGCAAAACGTGGTGGCGCCAGTCAGAAAGGTCAGTTAGTAATCCTTAGCGTACTCTGTTAGAATTTCGGGAAATAGTAAGTGAAAACCAGATAAAAGAACCTTTATCTACTTGTAGATATTTAGAAAAAGCATTATCTTAGTGTTAAAGGAGTTATACGGTTTCCTGTCATACTTCTTTATATTATCTAAAATCTTAACCAAGTTTGTTATTAGTTTGTAATTAATGTTAACTATTTTAATTGTTTTTGAAGGAAGGTCGCGATAGTTATCACAGCCTTAAATAGTTTTTTCTAGTAATTTAAGCCTTAGTGTTTCCGAGGCACAGTATTAAAGATAATTTTCAGTCGCTTGGTCTGAAGGGTAAAGTTCTATAATAAGACTTATAGTAGGTTTACGCGTATAGGAAAATCTGAAGGGAAATGAGTTTTAATTGTTTTTCGATTGAATTGCTAAGGAGCAATGGGTATTTAAAGGTTTTAAGGGGCCTAACGATCTCGTTTAATTTATTAGTGGAGAATGCTGATATTAATACCTCCGGGTGTGTTGGTAGCCGTTACTTCACATGTCTTACCTCTGCTAAGAGCGTACTCCGCATTTTTATGTAGTGGTATTAAACCGTCTAATAGGTTAATAAATTCCTTATCGCAAACGCGTAAAAAAGTTTAACTTAGTTAAGGATAAGTTAAAGGTCTTTTGAAACGTATATGTGGGTATTAAGATCCCATAATACCTTTTTTCCCCCTAAATGTTTTAAGGTTTAGGATCTTGAAGACTGTTTTATTATTAGGCTAATTTGACAAGTGTTTCTGCCAGTCCTACCTGTGTTTTATTAAAAATGTAAATACCATGATGTGTAACCTTTTTCTTTAACTTAATCTTAACCGTACGTTAGATTATCTTCCACATATTAATGGTCTAGTAGCTGAAGAGTTCGTGGAAGTCTTGGAAAGCCCGGGCACCGCGACCGTATTCGTTACCGAGGTCCGCGACGATCATGTACTAGCCAACGTAATTGGTCAGGTGAGCTTTAATTAAGGTCTTATTAACGACCGTAATCCAGAGTTACTAATTGTGATGGTCGAGGAAAACTGATCTGAGGGCTTCAATTTCCTTCATATATACCTGACTTGGAGCCATCTTGGCGGTTCGTCTTGTGTAGGGTGTGTAAGGTAAGTGACTTGGTGATCTTGAGCGTAGGAAACTTGGTACTTAGCGTAAAATCGCATGGAGACTTGGCGACTTAGCGACTTAGTGTTTTCTCTCAAAGCAGCAAACTTGACAATTAAAGTAACGTGGGGAGTGAAAAGAGTGAATTATGGGAAAAAGTTTGTTATTGAGGGTAAAATCGAAGGTTTTTGGTAGTAGTAAAGGTCGAAGGTTATTTTTTATGGTGGTTTAGCATAGAGACTTAGTTGTTTTTACAGTAGTAACACCCATAATAGTACAAATTAAGCCGTTTGTCATCTCATTAAACTTTAAGGCTTCAAAAAATTAATCTTAACATCTTTAAAAGGGATCAATAAAGATTTATTGGTGTTTTTCATTAACGATACCGTTGCTTCCTCCAAGCTTCCATGAAAACCGACGCAGCCTAAAAGTCTTCTCTACTTACTAACGTAAAAACCGACGCAACAATAGGGACACTTCGCAAGAATATTTCATCTACCCCAACAGTCGTATAACTTAAAGCATAACCGGAAAGTAACTTCTTCTTTTACTTAGCTTATCTGTGCTCAATCTAATAGGCAGGTAAGTAATAATTAGTGTTAGTAAGCCTTAAATGTTGTAACGTTGTCGATTCGATTAGTCGAAGTAACAGTAGTACTACGTGGTCAGATGGTCGATGTATTATTCTAGGTTTGGCAGACCGCTAGCCAGTTTGCACTGTAACTTATATGGCTAATTGCTTATCCCGTGCCCTAGAGTAAAGTGCAGCATACTGTACTCGACTTACACCCAATTCGGTAAGTCTCCACACAACACAATACACTTGCAGTACAGTCAACTTTACTTACAGTAAAGTTGACTTACTACACTGCATATAATACTATTTCAACACAAACGGAATTTGTAAAAAGATATTACCTAATAGAACAAACAAAAAAACAGGTAGTACATAATATATAGACGAAACGACTAAATATACGAATATAAGGCGTAGGACGACCAAATAATATACTTGCACCCCAAATCAAAAGGAAAGATTTTTTTTTTTTAAAAAAAAAAGCGGTTACAATATTTATCCACCACAGGTGTATAATACACCCTCACACCAATATATACTATAAAATAAAACCAAATATCAAACCACTCCCTAAATACGACTAACACCCCTTTTGACTAAAACGGAAGCAGCCTAAATACTGAAAATAGCCCGTTCCCAAAAACGACGAGCGGCGTAAAACGTTAATACGTGTCCTATAGACCAATACTCGCTAACTATTACCCTTACCGTAACCGTTTACCGCATCGTTTTCCCACTAATAAAATCGATCCTATAAAGCTTACCAACTTCGCCTAGCTTTGGGATAGGAACGGAAACTATAGCGGTAAACCATACGATATACTTCATAATAAAATACGTGTTATACGTCATATATATAAAAAATTGAATATCGAACCAACCCAGTTTTAGATTATTTTACCCGGTATATTATCCATGCAAACTAAAAAAATAATATATATACCACCTTACGTAGGTCAATATATTGACGAAGAGTTATAACCGCTTCAAATTCCATTTCGATAGAAAAATTAATTACGAACTTTACGATAAAGACTGGATCAATATAATCTTGAAATTCATCAAAAACTATTATAAAAACGCCTATAAAAACCCATAAAGGCTTTTACCGCCCGAAAAGCTAAGTTTTGAGAGTGGTAGGCAGCCCTTAAACCAAAATATAAGGGGGGTGAACTGTTTATCTAAACAGTAACGAAAATACGCCGCGGGAACCTGGATTTCGACCTTATACTTTTTAAGCTTAAAGAGGACTTAAAAGCCTTTTATAAAAGTTATAGGATATCGTCTAAAACTTTTATATGCCGATAAACAAGCTTCAAATTAGGATTTACAGTCAACAAGACAAAAGGTTAGAGCCAAATTACTAAAGTAAACCTTTCCGAAACTATTTACCACGTTTTGAATCGAATTTGTAAAGTACACCTAAAGTAAAACGAACGCCTAAAGTATAAATATTAAAAAGGAAACACTGGTAATAAGGAACAAGGTCGATCGTTCGGAAATAGGCGAAACGTACCGCGGTTATAGAAATACCTGCGAAAAGGTATAAGGGGCTCCCTGGATTGACAAAAGCGTTACATTATATATGGTAAAATCGCCTATTAATTTACTAACCACCTAGATTACAAATAAAGTCGGACCAAACGATAATTTTCGGTCGATTATATATTGAAATACCTTACAAAACCTCATTTTATGTTATACATAATCGAATACAAAGGTGTATATAATGGACTGAAAGCTTACCGCTACAAATATACCTCTGGAGAAAAAGACTTTGAAGGTAATAATACTTACTTAATACCCTAAGACGACAAAAACGACTAACGATTTTTCACAAACCTATAAAATGCCTTGTTACTAAATATTAGAAGCCTAAACTACGTGAAAGTAGTGTTTAATACCTATATACCTTTACAATTTACACTTTTAAACAAATACAGAAACCATCAATAAAGAGCTATACCCAATACCAATACTATTAAAATATTGACGGCCGGCAAATGATAGTTTAGCGCGTTTGTAATGAAGATTTTAAGATTTTAATTAACCCTTATAGAAAAACATTAAAAGGTTTTATTTAGTAAAAAGAAAGCCTTATCGTTGAAAACAGTCGTCGTAAACACGCGATTTGAATCGGTTAGGTTTCACTTAATAAACTTTAAAATATCATTTTTGCTTTTATTAGCTAACATAAACAATCACGGAATTAAGGTTCGGAATACGACTAACTAGCTTATCTGCGCCTCGAATAACGCATCCATATTACTCCGGCTTAAGTTCGATTACTTATAATTCTTCCCGAAATACATACAATGAAAGCTATTTATTTAACTTAACCAAAATTACGTATTGAACATAGACGATTTGGACACCTGGTTCTAAAAACGCCTTTTACGACTATTTTACGCTGTAGGCTATACGGATATAGAAAAGGATGCCCTTAAAACTATTTTAAACTTTTGCTATAAGTGTTAGTTATATATACAAGCCTTATAAAGGTTTAAATTCCGCCTTTAAAACGATATAAACATTAAATACAAGGTAATTGTTGATATTATGTATTTAAACGGCTAACCGATCCTTTAAGCCATCGATGCTATAACATTATTACAAGCCGCCAAATCCATACGAAGCGCTTTTACTACAAACTACTAGATTTTTCTGGTCAATTTCTAGTTAAACATTTATTTAAAGTCTCCCTACTGAATTACCTACGACGTTAACACAGTTTTTAACTCCATGAAATGACGTATCAAAGCTAAGATTACCGGCAAAGAATATTAATAGATACTAGTAAAAGTAATATAAGCCGTTTAAGAGAGTATATACGGTACTGTTTAAAAATGTAAAATGTTCCAATTTTAAAAAATCTGTTCTTTAAATAGCGATTAACGTCGTTAATAATACTTTCAACCTGAGTAGGTTTATCCCAACCTTCTATGTTTTTAGTACTTACCTGAAAATCCATATAGACTTTATACCGTTACCAACTACGATATAAAAAGCGAATACTACAGCGAATGCTATAGACGTATCACGTTCTTTACAGGCTAAAAACGATATATCTAAAACTTTAGCTACAAGGAATAGCCAACGCGAAACTGGCGTTTAAAATATACCTTTATAATTTAAAGTCCTGGTTGAGAAAACGAAGAAAAAATGAATTGGCCTTCAAAATATTACTGGGTTCAAGGGATACAATATACTTGTTCATTTGCTAAACGGTATGAGTTAGTTTCGCTGAATAATAATACGAAAGTATAATAAAAAACTGGATAAAAGCGGTCCAAAACCGTATCTCAAACAAAACTACATACAAAACACCCCCTAAAACAACGAATTCAACCCGCTTCTCATTTTAACCTACCCCCCGAATCACACTTCCAGTCTGCTTTTACCAAACTAAAACGGTCCTTTTATACTAACCCCACTAATACCTCGTCACCAAAGCCGCTCTTTTATCTCGAAAACCTAAAAACGCACCGAATATTTTACCGAAAGTTCTTTTATCACTTAAAAGAAGATAAATGACCGCGAACTTGGCCTAAAACTCCGTCACGACAGCATTATTACTGCCCCAGGTACCACGTTCGAACAATTTTCCCAAACCGAAATTTTTACCTTAATTAAACAAGGCATATTTCGCTTCAAACGGTTCGAACCAACGATTTACAGCGACAACAGAATTTTTTCCACTCGCTTCATTTACGAAATCAAAGATAAGACCGAAAAATCTTACGAAAAAACCCGCCTAATTATCAAAGGTTATAACGACGATGGTAAAAAGAATATTATAACCTAATCGATCACTTTACAACGGGCTAGCCACCACTTGATTCTTACGTTCGTAGCCTTCTTTAAC
Source organism: Anisogramma anomala (assembly GCA_038502455.1). Lineage (NCBI taxonomy): Eukaryota > Fungi > Ascomycota > Sordariomycetes > Diaporthales > Gnomoniaceae > Anisogramma > Anisogramma anomala. The sequence goes on along the minus strand of JASMMZ010000013.1, from coordinate 3,375,627 downwards.
ATACCGTAGAGCCTATATGTCGAACTCCGTAATATAACGTAGGAATATATCTAGTTTGAAAAGCGTATTAAACGACGTATTTACGCCAATATACTTACCAATTTTAAAAAATATTACCCACCTAAAACATTTTTACGTATTATAAAACCGCTTTATAGCCTGAATAAAACTGGTATTTACTAGTATAACACCTACTAAAGCCATTAAAAGGAACGGTTCGAAATAACTAACTTAACCTTTGACCTATACCTATTAGTATTAATAACCCGCTTAAAATGCCTTACACTTATAGGTATATAGATGGACGACACATTAACGTTGTATAACGCGTTGTTTTATGAATTTAAAAGAAGAAAACTTTTGGAGGCCGGCCTGAAAATGAAACCCAAAACGTATCTAACGGAAAACAACATAATTAACTTCAATAGCACTACTATCACTCCTCTGAACAGCGTTTTAGGCCTTCCTTAAAAAGAGAAATTAGACAAAATTGCCTTGGTCGTTTTAGATATCGTAAAACAGGGCGAAGAATATAAATGTTAACGTGTAAGTAGCGTTTAGGTTGCCTTAGTAATTTAATTAAAAGTGGCATTGAATCTACGGGTTGCCGCGTAATGCCCAACCGCCTCGTTAGAAAATATATATATAACTCTTAACAAACGCTATTTAAAGTAAATATATAATTTAAAACGCCATTTACAATTTGTATCGCTGGATATACATATTATAAAACTATTTGTTCTTACTAGCTTTTTCGCTAATGAAAATAACTACAGTTCGTAAATAAGCTTCGTTTTAGTTCTCGGCAATGAAATCCCCGCCGGAAACGGTTTTACGTTTCGTAAAACCATTATTTATTGAAGATTTATCAAAGATAAAAGGGTAATGAAGAACGTTTTGACTTCAGAAATCTATAAAATAATTAAAGGTTTCGATTTAGGTATTACTATAGTAATAAAGATAAAGATAATTATTTTTAACTTTGGTTCACGATTTATCCGTTTCGTTTTATACACTAACACATTTTTGCTTTACAAATGTTTGTTTAAGCAAAGTATTACAAATTCAAAACGATTTATAAGTGATATCATAATATTACGCGAGTTATATAAACGCCGGATAATTGAGGAGATAAAATAAATCTATGAAAAATCCAATCAAGCGGATGTAATAACTAAAGCTACCCCGAGCGGAATATTAAAAACATCAATATCGATAAGTATACTACATATTAGGATTACTAAAAAGGTTTTACAACCCTTATAATCTATTACACCACTTTCGCTGATTTAAAGCAATTCAAAATCCTTTATTCATGCCGTTCATCGATTTATCCCACGGTATATAAGTTTCGTCTATATTGGCCTTAAAAATTTACCTTTATTGGATCCTATTATTTCGCGTAGCTCCCAATATTCCATTACTATTTATTTTATAGACCTCGATCCTATCAAATTTCCTTTTTCTTTTTCTTTATTTAATCTATTATTTTACGCCACCTTTAATATACTATTATACTTTGTCCTATGAATTTTTACTCTATTAAGTACCTTACTATTCACCCCTTTTCATTTCAATTTACGATATCACTCCGCTTTAGGCATGTTACCTCTTTTTTATATATATTTCAAATTTCATTTTTTACCTATAAGCTATCAATTTTAGCTAAAGTTATAATATTAATATAGCCGGGGGCGCTTTCCCAGCTATCAGAGACAGCTAATCAATGTTAAAAGGAAAGGGAAAGGGCAATACCGTTGCGTCTCTACCACCCTCCCCGCCTCCCTCCCCCTTTATAATAACTCTACCGCTATTACTGTTATCGAAGCTATCGGCGCCAATAAGGATATGATCCTACGCCTTAGGTCGTATACTCCTAGGCAAAGGTGTAATAGGGTCTTTACCCTTTTTATAGCGACGCACGATAACGTCCTTAAACTCGCCTACGTATTATATACGCAGGCCCTGTTTCTAAGTAATAATGAAGGTTACCGACTCCTCGATCCGGCGGTTAACGCTTCATACTAATTAATATCGGCTTGTTTTGGTTATTTTTGACCGTAATTATTTTTCGAAACACCCCAAATATTACTTTTCTAATAAAGGAAATTTTGAAAAATCGGTTAAAACTTATTATGAAGCCGGCGGGAACGTATTACAGCCTTTCCTTACGGCTATAAAACTAACGAAACGGGGTCATATTCGTTACCAATCTGCTTGTAACAGTGGTAGCAGGTCGAATGACCCCCGCTTTCGTAGCAATCACCAATTAACTTACCCACGGTTACGGACGCGATACACGGCACGTTAAGCGTATTTATTAGCGGCCCGGGGCTACAGACCCGGGTACGTCGCTTCATCGCTTTACGCGTTAAAAAGGCCTCGCGATACACCCTAACGATACGGAGTTCCAGGTGGTGAAATAGGTCCGCCTTTTGCTCCTTATTTACAGGAACATTAAAGGCAAATACACGAGTGGATTTAAGAAATAAAAACCGCGGAGAAGCTCTTTAAGACTACGTTTACGGCGCCGAAGGGCTCTCGCAAGCAAGGGGGTTTTTACTCGCGAGGAAAGGGTAAGGTTTATAACTTTAAAAGCCCACCGCTTCTCTCCCTATAATCTTAAGGGGAAAGTGGAGGGGGAAAGTGGGGAGAGGGGGGTAGAGGCGGTGGTAAGCGAAGCCGAAGGCGAGGCGGCAACGGCGAAGGCTAATGAAGCTGGTGTAAAGGCGGCGACAGGATACGGCGGAGCTGGAAAAAAGGCGGCGGCGACAAAGAAGGAAGAGACCAAAAGAGAGGCGGCGGTAACAGAGGAAAAGGAAGCCGGGGAGGCAACGGTAGCAGGGAATGATAATGCGGGGGCGAAGGCAGATATAGATAATATTATACCCGATAAGGGCGGTCTACTAGTGAGGGTGGTGGTAGTGGCTACAGCGGTGGTAACAATGACGTGGCAGCGCTTCCGCCCCAAATAACGCCTGGCGAACCTAGATTTACGCGGCATCTATTTAAGATCAAGGTTAAAACATAATTATTAGTTAAGAAACCTACTAATTAAATCGATTTGGCTTAGTTAATTGAAATAAAGGTTAAATTAAATTAGGATAGGAACTTGTATTAATTATGGTTACGCGATTTTGATAGGGAAAAAAAGTTTTACCTAAACTGATCACAATATATCTTTTTATATTTACCTAATACGTAACGACGTAATCACCCTTTCAATACCTACGTAATTACACCTCTATGACAAATAATAAAAGCTACTATTAATAACCATATCGCCATCAATTTTCTATATCAACCAGACCCTTATTACAATTACCACTGCAGCTAGAAATTACTAATTCGAAACTTTGCAATTAGTACCGCAAACACAATATCACTACAAAAACTGTTAATTTGGACCTCTGTAATTGGTACCGCAACTATACTATCACTGTATAAACTGTCAATTTGGACCTTTGCAATTCATAGCACAACCACGTTATCATTGCAAAGCTACATATACGGAATCGCTACAACTACAATATTGTTACTAGGCTATAGGTATATAAAGAAAAAAAAGATTGTCTGTATAGATCTTCCTATATACCCCTATAATTAGTATATATAAGCCAAGTGGCAGTGCACTGTATTGCAAGGTGTACTCTTGTAGAATACACAATAACGTGTCATGTTACAGACTACACTTTTGCATGACGCAAAGTGCATCATGCGTGGAGCGGTCTAGAATGGGTATTCCAAAGCGCACGGCAAAAGGACTACTGCCCGGATGAGAGGTTTAAAACCTCCCATCCGTTTTATGCACTCTCTGAAATGCCTCTTCTGGATCTATCTATCCTTTACTACAATACCAATCTTATGATTACTCTTCTACTCTTTTTACTTCACGTGAAATAAGCAGACACCTTACCAACATTTTACATAATAAAGGAGTTCATAACGAGAGCGTTAAAACGTCTTTGGTTTTTAAAGCTAAGTGGGCGCCTTTGACAACGCGGTACTGGCTTAGTTAGTATAGGCGGGCCGGTCTCGTGTGGTGGTAAAGGTTAAGACGTAGTATTTGGGGGGTATATTAGAATTTGGGGCCGCTTATATTCTTTATCCTAAAAATGGATTCATGGGTATTATTAGCTAAATTACTCTTTCGGATCGCTTTTATTTACCTTTTCGCTTTCATACTTTCGTACTTTTATCCAGCTAAACGAGCTTGTATTTTTTTTAGTAAGTCCACAGGTACATCGTGGTTTTTCAACCTGTCAATCTTTTAAGAGCTAGTTTATCTGTTTTTAGTTTTCCAAACTATAATTTTAAATTATAATGGTAAGTTGGAAACGCTAATTTTACGTGGGCAGTTCCTAATAATCAATGTTTTCCGAATGTTATTTCTAGCACATAGAGAACGTAATATTACTATAACTTTTGTCATAACATTTAACCTTTATATTATGGCTTGCGACGGTACTAAATTCATATGTACTTTAGGGTAAATACCGAAAATAAATAGTATTGGAATAAGTCTATACGGACCTGATATGTTATTTATAACGTTAACCGTTATTTCAAGGATGGATTCCTTAAAGCTGGTACTTTTTGGTTTTTTTTTTATTGTATTATATACATTTCTAAGCCGTTTACAATATTATTTACTTCCTTTCATACCTCATGCTTCCTTTACCGGTATTTATTCACATTTATTACCAGCGAATTTAGAGTTAGTACGTTTTTTAGCCTAGTCGAAGGCCGAGCCTACGTTGTAAGTAATCTAATCAAGATATTTGAAGTAAACATTTAACTAGTAATTTACCAAAACGTCCCAGTAATCCGTAGTGAAAACGCTTCCTGTCAACTTCATGAACTAGAATATTATTATTGCTTTGATAGCGTATAATATTAGCTACCTGTTGAATTATATTATATCTATAATCGTCTTATAGTTAAAGTTAATATTATTTTAAAGGCGGAATTTTAATTGTCGTACGGCTTACGAGTATAACTGTTACTTGTGGTAAGAAAATTCGATAGCTTGAAACACTACCTTTTCTACGTTAGTGTGTCTTACGACGTAAAGTATCCTTAAAAGGAATTTTATAATTGGGTATCCAAATCGGCGGTATAACATCCGTAATTCCGGTTATGTTAAGTGAACGGCTTTAATTATGCGAGTTTTTAAGAAAAACCAAAGGTATTGAAACTCAAGGTAAAGCGATACGAATACGTTATCCAAAACGCGAACATATGAGTTAATCGAATTTTGGACGTTGATTTCGAATTTTTTGATATTAGTTAAAGACAATAAAAATAACATTTGAAATTTATTAGGTAAACTTTGACCGTTTAAAATCGCGTGTTTACAAGGACCATTTTAAGTAACAATTCTTTGACTTTGCCGAATAGGACTTTCCTATATTCTCCTATTCAGTCAAGTTAAAATTTTGGAAATTTCGCCGCGAACGAGTCGAATTATCATTTTCCTACGGTTAACATTTCGGCCGCGTCGGTATTAGGTATAATTCCTTAAGATAGGTTTCTGCACCTATTTTAAAGTATAAACTACGATATTATATGCACGCCCCTTACATCATCAAATAAGTCTTTCCCTTGAATGCCTCCGCTATAAAAATTGAATATTATATTAATAACGTATATATTTTCCGTAAAGAGCTTCAAATTCCCTATTAAAATTTCGCTTTTATGATCTCGTAAGTTAAGGTCTTACTATTTCAAAATACTATTACGAAAAGACGCATTCGTAAATAGGTAATCCATATATTTTCTAGCTTTTACCCGGTCTGTTATTATTAAGTTGTAATTGCGGAAGTATATAATGTATTAAAGCGGTTAGAAGAGCGATTAAAATGTGTATCTAAGATGTTAAAACGGTCCAAATATCGATATTACATAGTAAATGGGATTCGGGTTAGTTCGGAATACAGTGTTTAAGACGGTGATTATAAATTAAAAAGCATAGAAATACGTAAATATAAATTGAATAAGGTGAAGTGAAGCAGCTAAGATAAGGTGTCTAATGTTGATGAGGAAGAATAAAATCTAAATAAAGCGTAAATAAGGTGTGATTATAAGCTAATTAGGTGTTTTAAACTAGGTTTTTTTTTTTATAGCGCCTAATGAACCTTTTACTCGTTAAACGGCAAATTAATTCAAACGTCGTAAGTAATAAATTTAAATAAGCGGTGTAGGGTGAATATGGGAAAGCGAACGAGGTAAAGGAAAGAGAGGGGTAAATATGGGGTGGTATACATATATACCATCCGGAGCGGTTTTAAAAGCTTGGTTCGCATTTGGTAGCCGATTTGAAAATTATATTTTAACCTCTTTGGTTATTAACAAGAGGTAGAAGTATTGTGTCCTAGTCTTTCTTAGGATTCGTATACTATTTGGATATTACGTCTTAGCCGCTCCCTGTTATAGTCTAACCTACGATGGAAAGCCAAGTAGGTGCCAAATGGGGTTTACTATTGAGGAATGATGGAAAACTAGAAAAGGCTACCGTGGCCCACCGCGCAAGACCTATGGTCATGGCCAGTACTCAGCCCGTTATGTGCCTTTACACGTGCCTTGCATGGATCGTGTCCTATCCGTACCCGGACCGTGCCCAGTCCGCACCCAAGCTGTGCTCCAGTCCGCACTCGGACCGGGTATTGCCTATCTCGTTACATTCATAGTCACGTAACTTAAAAGCTTAATGATCAAAAGCTTAATTTTATAACATATCCCTCTTTTCCCTAAATGCTATAAAGGTTATGGCGCCGTGTTAGGTAAATATAAAGCACGAGCCTTAGCCGCCCAATATGCGGGCCGAGCGTAAGTTGGTAACGCGACGTTTAACGCGCCAGTAGTTTAGGCGTATAATGTATCCCTTTTACAGCCGGCGCCGTATAAAGCGTTATATAACACGTCGGCCAATCCAACCTTAGGTTTTCGACGCCGTATAACGCGCCTTTTAGCTTTATCGCCGGTACCTTATAACGCGCCAATTAATACGTTGTGTAATATATCTTTTTCACCGTTGGTGTTGTACAACGCGCCGTATAATACCGCGTTCCTACGTTTAATACCTTGTAAAGCGCCCCGTATAATACGTAACCTTTGCTAAATCCGGTCCGCCAATCTTTATAATACAAACGCCTCCATAATCCCTAAAATTTTCTCTTTTTCCCTCTTACAATACTGCCCTCTTTCGTCTACCTCTTTTTTTTAATTATTTCACTTTCCCTTCATATATCTTAGCCAGCGATTCCAATTGATATATTTTATCTATTTTCTTCCACTTATCTCTATAATCGACGTATATAATAAATCTAATTTAAGTTATATTATCGCCTACGCCTTTAATGAAAATAACGAATTACCCCATGAAGTATATTACCTTATTATATACGAATACCCTACCGTTTACAACCTATTATAGTCGCCCCGCGTTATAGAAAATTTCTTCGTCCTTAATAATAACGAAAATAAAAGTAAGTTTTTTTCCTTATAAGTTAATAATGCATGTATATTATATATTAACCTCTTTTTTTACTTTGATACTCCTTTTACTTATGTTTAGGTTTATAGGACGTAAGGTCATCGTACTTATCGAAATGTTTATAATGAAGTAAACTTATAAATTAACCTTACAAGTAATTTAATCGTAAATTTACCACTTTTCGCAATATATTTTAAAAATAACTTTATTTATAGCCTTACCCGATTTACGCGTTTTCCGACGTTAGTTGGTTGTTACTACCGAGGATAGGGGATATATCTTATCCCTTACGCGTTAACGTTAATGAGATATCCTAGGATTTCGACCTGCTTTTACTTCCGTTTTTTTAAGTTAATTAATTAGTTTACCCGACTTTGCGATATTATTCAGGTATAATAAATCCCTATTATACCGGCCGTATAAATCGTTACCCCTTTAGTTATACGTTTTCGTCGCCTTTTTTTCCTGGGTGCATTATCTTTTAAAACTCCTTCGTTACCTTTTATTATATTGCCTATTTACAAAAATGAACTTTTTCGGCCGACCTTTTTTTAACGAGTAACGTTATCTCCCCGGCCCTTTTTCATTATTACCGTACACAATTTCGTAATTTTAGCCAAAAAAGTTAAAATGATATAATTACCTAAGTTACTTTTTTTTATAATTAATATAAATTACAGCTCACAAAATGTAACGAACGGTATTTAAGGTCTAATTATACGATTCTCGATTTTACCTGTATCGATTTATTAACTTTAGTCAAAAGCGAATTAATCGGATTGATCCCGAACGGGTGTAGGATCGTACTCAAGCCAACCGCATCGTTCGGGTTTAAACTAATATGTTATAATTTTTGATGATTCGTTTAAAAGGTCTTTCTCCTTACCTCGCCCCTCGATTTACTCTCCGTTAACCGTTACCATCGGATTTCTTTAAAGTTTATCCCTTTTAACGTTATCTGTTATCGTCGGCCTTCCTTAACGTCCGTCCCTCCTTATATTATTCGTTATCGATTTCACCTAACGCCCGTTTTTCCTTGCGTTATCCGCCATCCTCAACGTTACTTCTTATACATTCCGCTTTTTATCAACCCTCTTCTTCGGCGTTAACCGGCGCCCGCTACTATTTTAATCGTTCTCTTTCCTCAACGTTACAAATATCCGAAGTAAATAATAATAAGTCTTTTAACATTAATAACGCCGGTATTCGTTAAACTTTAATAAAATCAATAACAACAAATAAATGGATTTTTGATAAGTTGTATTAAAAGCCGCCTTACGATCGGATACGTATCTGAAAAAGTAGGGTAAGTTTTACCCACCCTTATTTATTATATTATAACTTCGTTTAATAATAATCTTTTTTTGTAAGCAATATATTATTTCGAAAATATAGGCTCTTCGACCCACATTTATCGTTTAATATAAACTTAACGTCGACGTCGAAATACTTGGCTATTATAAACCCAAATATCTCCGTATTTCGCTTTAAATTGATTCAAAGTTATTGTATATTCACAATTTTCCAATAGTTCTATTTCGGCTTTTTATAACCTTATTACTTAATTAATATAAAACGAATCCAGCCCCGCCCCGTTTTTACCGCAATGATTTCTTAAACTTTGAATTTATCGTATTTACATCTTTCTATGTCAATAACGACCAAAACAAGTTCCGGGTGAGTATCGGACAAAACTTTCGAAAAAAATGGTTCAACATCGTCCTTTCAATTAAATTTATATAAAATACAAGGTATTTACCAAGTATATCCAAAACTATAGTAAACTGGTTTAAAATATCGACGATACGGTATTAATTTTAAAGTTAGTTAAACTTTTTATTCAAACAATTAATTTTAATATTACAAAAGCTTAACAAAGTTTAGTTCTCTACTTTATATCGATTTTTCGAACGTTGTTTACGGTTCGCCGTCGTTTTTATTTATCATTAAATACAAGTAATCGCTGCATAAGCTAACTCCGCCACTTCTCGTGAATAAGTTAAAAGTATAATAACTCGCTCCATTAAATTAGTAAACGATTTCGTATTTTCTTTTATCTTCGTAATGAGTAAAATTTCGTATGTATATACTAAACGGTTCGTATTAAACCCGGTAATTGTCGAATTTTTGTTATTTCAAGCGAATTAATAAAAGGGTAAATGTAAAGCCTAATTATATTACGAAAAGCCAACAGCGATACGTAAATACTTTTAAATTTTTCAATTTACTCGTTCATTATTGTTATTTATTCATAAGTAATACGTGGTAAAGAAAATTCATTTGACTTTTCCCAGTAAATATAAGGTCGTTCAAAAATGGCCTATTCAATCCGAATCGCGGTTACTATTAATAATAGTTGAAAATCTATAAAATATCCACTATATATACCGAAAGCGCTCCTTATATATATTGGCAGTTATAAATCATATAACTTGAAATTCAAGAAATTGAAAAAAGCGATTTGTAATAATTACTTAATATCGGGGTTTGTTTTTAGTAATTGGTAAGTTCATTATAAAGTCCATAAAAATATACGTTTAATACCAATTAAAAATAAAAAGGGGTTGAAGGAAATCTTGTCGTAAGGTACAATAAGATTTCGTCTCGTTATATTATGTATGTATTCTATATAAACGTCGAATATTTACGACTATCCCTTTTTAATAGTAATCTCGTTGAAAATACGAAATAAAATGTTTTTACTTAAATAACTTATAATAAATAAATTGTAGGTTTGATATAAGATTTTCGTCGTTCATAATTTCCAATTGAGTAACTATAAACAATTATGGTAACGTAATATACCCAGCAATTCGATATCCTATTCCGCGATTTGCATTATTTATTTCATCACAAATAAAAAAACGCTTAACTCCTTTTATTACCACTAATAAACAAACCTTATATAATGGGTGGTTCGATAATTTTTAATTTTACTATTTCGCTAACGTACTAGTTTCGAAAAAAAGGTAATTACTTGGCATTAACGATGTCGACGGGCCTAATGCAGGCCTGGTCCATAATGATACTACTGGTTTCGTTATATTACAACCCCCCAACGTTATTCCCGATAACTATCTGGATGCGAGCTGGGCCCGGGGCAATACCGCTTCGACGGCTTTTCAAAAACCTTGGATCATCCTTTAGGATATATATCGTCGCGATTAAACAATTAAACCTCCGTCCCATCAAATTTATCTACATTATCCTTTGTAATTTGTATTCCCTTAATATATGATTTTATTGATATTATATTTAACATGTTAATGAAAAATAGCTAAAAAAATACCTTCACGGCGTTTTTTAACTTTTAACTTATCTAATAATTCACGAGTTAATGTATTCGGGTAAGCTTTCTAAGTTATAAGCTTATAACATAAGGAATATTAAAAAAGCGAAAGAACTTCAGATTATTTAACCTAGCGTTTCGAAATTAAACTTGGTCAAGAAAAATATTCTAATCTTTTATAGTTTGTTGAGATCATAAATAATATAGGGATATTGGTTAATTAGGAATACCACGTTCTTAAATATAATACTATCGCGAAAATCTTTTTATCGTAAATAGTATAGTTACGTTTCACGTCTATTAATTGTACGAGGTAATAAGTTAGTGGCTTTAAAATGCGATTGTTATCTTGTTACGAAAAATACCCCTTAAACGCCGTTTCCTAATTATCGGTTTTTACTATTATTAGCCTATTTGGATCCTAATTTGTCAAAATCGAAGCCGTAAAAAAGGTATCCTTTAAAAAATGTAAAAAACATATTTTTCCCGCTTAGTTTGAGCTTAACAAATCCTTCATTTCTTTGAACGAACGAGATAATTGATTAACTCGAAGAATTACTAATAAAATTACAATAGAAGTTAGTAAAACCTAAAAAACTTCGAATATTTCGAATAATACGTAGTAACTGTTACTTTCTGATTACCCAAACTTTTTCAGGGTCAACCCACATTACTACCCTAACTGTTATAATAAAATCCAGGTATTTTACCTTTTTAACTATAAAGTTGTACCTTTTGAAATACAGACTTGGCTTTGTTTTACGAAGAAGCCTCAAAATTACGCGAACCTTCGCTGTATGATCCTGTTAAATACCGGGAAAAAGATTGAAAGGTCGCGTAAATACGTTATAACGAAATTATTTAGAATATCCACCATTATATGATCAATATGTCGCTAAAACTTCGTTCACGTTTCCGCCAGTTCAAAGGGATAGTTAACCGTTTAAATGATCCGAATCGCGTACGAAACGCCCTTAACTTCTTTTACCTAGGTATGACCTATATTCGGTAAAAAGCCATTTAAATATTTAAATTCTTACTTATATCGATTTCGATAACCTATGTATAGTCTATTTAATTAAAGGTAATGAAAAGCGGGTTTACTTCGTAATTTTATTTAATACCTGGCAATCAATATGAAACCTTTATCTTCCCTTAGTTTAAAAATAAATAATACTAGCATTATACCCGATAAAAACCTTATTGAAATCAAAGCTTCATTTTTTTGATTCCGTAATTTATCGTCTAAATTAAAAAAAAATCTTAATATTAAGTATAACGGCCTTTGCAATCGTTTTAATAAATATCTATCTTCGTTCTGCTCAATATTAATGTAATAATCGAGTTTTCTTTTATATAGAGGTAGGGTTATAACTTTATCTTTTTCGAATAGATTGCGGAATTTTGCCCATTTTAGTAAAAATCGTCATTAATCCTCTTTTTTATTAATAGTAGTTGTTGCCGTTGTTTATAAAATCCGCGTTATTTCGTAAAAGTTTATGGTAAAATCTAACTGGAACAAATCCCCCATACGTTATACCTCCCGGTATAAACGTTTAACTAAACCAAAAAACAAAAACGAGCCTACTATACCCCATAAATCTTTCGTTTTAAGGCGTGTTATTAATACGTCGATAATTAAGTTTTTGAAACTTTAAACTATTGAACAATTACCGCTGACGTTTAAGGTCACCTATTAATATCGTTTCTAGGCTATTCGAAGAATTATATCCTACGTTATTCTGGAAATAATATATTAATATCGGGCTCCACTATTTATTCATATTTATATGAAAATTGGCTATGTAGGTAATACGCGTATTTTTCCATAACCCTACTATCGTATCGAGATTTCGAAGATATAAAACCCAAATTTGTTTTATTTTAAACCATTATGTTAAAGCTTCGCTTATAATATAATAACAATTATGGTTAAAATCGACTTAAGTATTTAGAAAGTAAATGTTATCGAAAAGTGCAAGGAAAAGCAATAGATCTTCGTTTATACGTGTTTTAATTAAATTAAATTACTTTTTACTCGATTTTTCCAGTACGCTGTTGAATTTATAAAACCTTTAAACGAAATTATATCTAAAGGTTAAGATTTCCCCGTCGCCGTTAATAAGAAACAATTCTTTACCTTTTCGACTTAAACTGTATACACCTACGTAAAAGGTAATACCGAACAAAGTTCGTAACTACGTTGATAATAATCCGATAAGTAACAACGTATACAACGACCCGGGGTAAATTTTATGCAACTGTCCTTTACTATGGCCTACTTCTCTTTACGTCCTCAATCCTAAGTATGTATCGAATGGGTTTATTAAAACAATCAATCGTATTATTGGGATAATTAGCCGCGATTACCCCGGACTTTTAATAAAGATATTCAAGAGACGTAGACCCCCGTTATCACCGTATTATTATCCGGTTATTATTATTATACGGGTCCCTTTAATTAACGACCAAAACGGCGTATTAAGTTTAAGGATTTTAACTCGTCGGCAAGTTTACGGTACTTCTCTAAGGCTATGACATAGTTTATTCGGCGAACACTTATCGTAATAAATTTGTCGCAGATACTTAGCAATACAAGAAAACGTAAGTAATTACACTTTACGGCCGAAAGAAAATTTAGGCCGTCCGCTTAAGCTAAAAGTATTTAGAACTCAATATTAAATAGTATTTATAGATTTTTGATCGTTTATAACTAAAATTTTTAATGCGATTAATACCCTATTTACGCGATAAAAATCTTTAAAAACCGCTTCGATTTAATCAAGAAACTTTTTTATATTATATATGCCTTCGTATCCTTTGGTTTCTTCAAACGCCGTAACTGATTACTCTAACGCCACCGTATAATATCTCTAGACCTAAAAAACCGTATACCGAACTTTTACAATTTATATTTTATCCTCTTTTTATATAAATTGAATCGTTTTAAACATTCAAACCTATATGAAAATTAATCCGTCGAATTTTGGTTAATTATGTTGTTTTCACCTACTTTAAGCCAGTGAAAAACCAGCATGAATCGCGGTTTATTCGGCTTCAAATTATGAAATTTTCGTTAGAAACTAAATGAAGTTAAACGTAAGGTCGATAAGTCAAGTCAATTAGTCTGTTCATTATAATTATTCTATAACCGACGCGATATAGCCTACGGTATTTCATAAGCGAGAAATATAGACCTAATTCGGTCGTAAAAAGGCAGAAAGTATATTCATTAAGTTAGAGGATAAGGTATTTGCCGACGGCCTATTCTCATCGATAATGTTAACTTGTAAAGTGAAATTCTTCACGATTACCATCGATTCTTCTATTATAAGTAATCTTTTTTTTTAAAAAAAAAATAAATAAATAAAAGATAACCTTGATAATATGTTATAGTCCAACTTACGAAAACAAACCAAATGGGTATTCAATGGGGTTTAATATTAAGGTACAGTGGAAAACTAAAAGAGGTTACCGTGGCCTACCATATAGAACTTATGGGTATGGTTAATACTCATTCCGTCACGTACCCTTACACATGCTATACACGGACCATATCTTATTCGCACCCGGACTATACCCGGTCCACACCCGGACCGGGTACTGCCTATCCCGTTACGTGTACAATCACGTAACCTATAAACTCAATGGCCAATTTCCTAAGTCCATAACACTCCTGAAGTATGAAAAAGGTTTGAATATTATGTTTAAATTGGATAGGTCGTGACGAAGGGTTCCAGAACATAGTAGTTTTAACTTACCTGGCTTATTACGTGATAAGACGCGTTTTGTAAAAGGGCCCGTATACGTTTAAAGCGTTAAGGCAAATTAACAGATAACATAATGTGGCTTTTCATAAATAAGTCCCGAATTAATGAATAATATCTTATTAAGGTTTTTTTAAAAAGTGACTTTGAATCTTATGGTCTTGTTATACTTCGGGGTTTGAAGGTGTTCCCGCGCAATTCCACACTCCAATAGAATTTTTATAAGTCGTATTATTAAATACAAATAGTTAGGACTATTATGAAATGGTGTTATAGGTATTTAACTTAGGTTTGTCTCTTTTCTAAGCTACTTATAGTCGACTAAATCGGCTACTAATTAGTATTGGTAAGGTAGTAAATACGTTAAAATAACAGAAAATCAATTAAAAAGATTGTTAGCAGGTCTTTAGATCGTTTCAAAGTTGTCGATTCGAATCGTGGTCGAACTAACAGTAGTATTGCATTGGTCAAGTGGTGGATGGATTGTTTTAGGTTTGGCAGACCGCTAGCCGGTCTGCATTGTAATTTGTATGGCCAATTACTTGGTCCATAATCTTAAGTGAAGTGCAGCATACTATACTTGACTTACAACCAATGCGGTAAGTCCGTATAAAGAAATACACTTGCAGTACGGTCAACCTTACTATAAGTAAATTTGACCTACTATATTGTATGTAATACTATTTTAACACTGGCAACTTTTTAGTTTGTACGCATATGCTAGTATAGCTAACTAATCTTTTCTGGTTACCACTAAATTTCCTCTTCGTTAACTGGCCAGACCCTTGTTAATTTCAGTTGATATTTATACTTAATTTTAATTAATTGCATGCAAATCAACCCCATTCAACCTCAGTTGCTACTTCACTCTAAGGTCCGAGTTTATCAACTCCCACAAAAAGTTCTTCTGCCACAGACTTTTACAAGCCTTTACTTCATTCGTGCCAATCAAACAGATCCGTATCGTTAATTCCCTGGCAGTCTTTTAATTTGCCACCACATCCTTAATCGCTATCACGTGATTTGAGCTTTCTGGGCAGCCTATCAACGTAGCCCTCGATGTGTATAGTTAGCCGGTCGCTATTCACAAAACTTTCTAAGGCTTTATTTGGTACTGCCTTCTTCATAGAATCTACGGGGTTGTCTTTGCTATTAATCCACCGGAATCCCTTAATCTCCATCCTTTCGTAGGCTTTATGAAGTGCTATTACGTCGATCATCAAGCTTTTTTACTCTGGCGGTTTCCAGCTTCGAAAGGCATTTAAAAAGGCTTTTTAAGTCGGTATAGATTACCATCAGGACAATAGAAATCCTTAGCTGCTTAATAATAAGGTTAAGGGTTTCTTATAATATTATACCTACGTTAAAGTCCGCCATCATACTGTAAACCTCCGAAGCTAGTACGTTTCGTGTAATCCTTTTGCACTTGACGAAGGTCTAGTGGATTAGGTTGCCGATAATACTGAATCGGTCTTTCCGCCTGTTTTAGTTAACGAAGGTTATTAGAAAGCCAACATGTAAAGACAGGTTGGTGTAATTTATAAAGGACCCGTCTGTAAAGATTATCAACTTGGTCTTCGACAGGTTAATTAAAGGCATATTGATCCCTCGGTTCAAGTTCTATACTTATTATTCGAACTTCTTATTAAATCGGTCAAAGTTTTCGTCTGCTGGATCCTATATCGATGCCGTAATGGAAAAGTCGAAAAAGGCTTTCGTTTAACATAAAGTAGCAATATAGCTACCTCGAGCACGTTATTTTAAGTTCCGTTAAGCCTTAGCTATATCAATTTTATCAATTGTAGTTAAAACAGTGACTTAACCTTTTTGGCTAAAGTCAAAGCCAGAATTAACACTAAATATACGAATTAACGATCCGTTAAAATCAAGTTGACTGCCCTCGGTTAATATTTCCATTAACTAATAATTCCAGAACATAAAGTCTTGAATCGCCTATTACTCTAGTGCTATAAAGCTAACCATTCCGACGAAAAGGATATCGTTAATTTATATACCCACCACACCCAAGTTCCTTTCTTATATTACTAACAAATTCGAGTCGTACGTTGAAGACTTTATCGTCAACCGTAATTTAAAGTACGATTGGTAAATTATGAATAAATAAACCCTTGCTTTAGATAATCCGTGTAGTAGTTTAATACATTGTATTACTTTACCTAAAGGGTAAATAATACCGAGGTCCTGTGGTAGTTTTAGTAGTACAATCCGCTATGAATCTATTATTAACTGCTTATGAGGCCTGCGTTATAATACAGCTATTTAGCGTAAATTTACCTTTAATTTTCACTAGCAACCCTACTACTAAATCAACCACTAAAAGTTGGTTAATTCTCTAATTCGTCGGCGAATGTATAAGAATCCAGTCCTTACTTTTATAGCTATATCCTTAATAGATTAGACGTAACTTTTTGCACGGCTGCATTATGGTCTTATCTTTAACCTCGTGGATAATCCTCGATTTAAAAATTGGTATGTTTAGGATTTGAAAGTCAAAATCGATTTTCAATACTAATTATATAATCTTTCAAGTTAGTAAGCCGTTAATTTTAACTTTATCGCTTTCTTTAAAGGGTTTGGCAAAGGTTTTATTAATCCCTTACGTTCGAAGCTTTAATATTAAGTTTTCGTTATCCTCTTTTTCTTACTTACCTATGTAGTATTATAGATACGGCCCGGTATATATTTCTTCACTTTAACGTTTCTTTTTTTTGAGGGTCATCCGCGCCGGTGGCGTTTTTTCGGCTTGCCGATAATAGGTATGTGATGTTCGTACTTACTTGGATACTCATTTTAAAGGTCCTTAATATTAGTAACCTTAATATAGGGCGTAAACTAATTAATTAGAAAAGATATAGGACCGTTAATAATTTTAATAAATACTTAGGAGTTCATTATATTCAATATCTTATATGTGCCCTTTCATTTGCCCAGCTGCCGCCACATTAGGACTTTACTTTGCAACGGTAAAGTAAGTACGTCGATTATTATAAGGCTGTTTCTAGTATAGAGGGCCTTATTAATCTGTCGACGTACTGATTCTCTTTACAGCTCCCTTAAATCTTTATTATAGGCCGTAACACGTTTTTAAGTACTTGCTGAGGGCGGATATTCACTCGTTAGGCGTGGGTACGCTCTAAAAAACAGTAGTGTTGACACTAAACCGTTAGCCTATAATATCGTTTAAGCCTTTTACTACTATTTATAGACATTCCTCTAGATCCGTAAAGATTTTAATCTCTAACCCAAGGATATTATACATTCGATGAAGTTAGGCGTATACCCTTTTAACCTTTCCAATACTTTAGTACGCTTTTCAAAATATCTATTAACATGAAATACCAATTATTTTGACATCTTTTTGAAAATTTAACGTCCTAAAATTAGCACCGGTAATGTAAACGACGACGTTAGGTGAGCTCAGGTAAGTATGAATTTATAATATCTTTAAAGTTTTTCATATATTCTTTGCCAAGAAATATTCTAAAAATTTAGCCCTATAAAATAAAGTTGCAGAATGAACGACGTAAAAAACAGGTTCATTATTTAAGTAAAACACATCGACGAAGATCTCGAAGTTGAAGTTCTTATCATCTTTTAGTATAAACTTAAATTTGCGGAAAGTTTAAGTATACGTTTGGCAATGGTAATAAAGTCCTGTAATAACTTTTAAGGTCAAGTATTATATATCTCAATGCCCTGCGGACTTCAATTTTTTTGACAACCTATTAAAGGTTTGGTGGTTAAAGCGCCGATGTAGTTAACGTATTTCTGGCTCCGTTAGGTTTAATACCATTGCTTCCGGGCCTTAAAAATAAAACTATAAGTACCCCTATTTAAAGTCGAGAGGAAACCTTTAACCGTTTTTTACCGTTTCGTCTACGTTAACGTTGACTTTAACTTTAAGGGTCTTTATATTCTTTAAATAAAGTGAAAAAGGGTTAGATGACTTATGGATATAAAACGAAATTGCTTTCATAACAGTTTAAATTACTTTTATCCCTAATAACAATCATTGTTCGCTTGGTTCAAAGCCGACTTTAAATTTTCTAACATCGTAACGATCGATATCAGTAGCTGTAGTACTTTCTCTCTATAACCCCACGTACTGAGAATAGCTTTCTGTTAAGTACCGTGTTACCCTTGTATTTGGCATAATACCTTAAAACGTGTGGTTCGTATAATAATCGCGAAGGTTCAAAGTGTATAAAAGATTAAGGGATTAATCAGGGTCAAGGTAAGGGCTTTTACCACCTAAACGGTACAAAAAGACATGATCGGCTAGTTACTAGGTTACGCCCGGAATAATATCTTCGTTTTATTCAATTTTTCTAGAGGTATTGGCGTCGTTAATTAGCTCATTGCCCTCGAAGTCTGCAATTTAATTTAAGTAATCCTGTTTAAACGCACTAGAGTATTAGTTGTAATATACTGATTTTCTGTTATTACGCTCGTCGAGGGAGTGCCAAGTTAAGCAACAACTAGATTTGCTATAGATTTAATATCTCATGCCATCATTACAACAATAGTGCTTATGGTTTACAAGTCCGCGTAAATCTTGACCTTGTTAGCGTTAACGTAGCTGTTACCTCCAGTTCATGGCCGATAGTCTAGATCTTAGGCGTTATGGGCGCCTGTAGCTATATTTGCGATCGACGTAATTTTCTACCATGGAGTCTTTTTCCTTCGCGCTTGGAAAGCTGTTGGGTTCAGGGTATATACTAAATGAGTTTGGTGTAAGCGCTATCATAGTAGCAAGAGAGGAGTGCAACTGGCTAAAAAAGCCTTCGCAGGTGGCATCTAGGCGTTGTAGGGCGTATTCGAATTCGTTAACTCTCGTAACTATTGCTTGTTCCTATTCGCGAAGTATAGCTTCACCAACATGTAATTTTCCCATTATTTTTTGACAAAGTATGAACTAGTCGGGAATTTAGTTAAGGATATATATTAACGTTTCCTTTTCTCTTTTCTTCACTATTATTGTATTTTACCGCATAGTGGGTTAATCTGTGTAGTATTACATAAGGTGGATATTGTATTTGAAGTAGCCTTTTATACTATCGTAAATATCGCGAAACATAGTATCTCTAGTAAGGAACGTTTGGTAGTAATCTTCAACGTGTCTTATAAGGATTCCGGGAAATAGTAAGTGAAAACCTAAAAGGAAAACTTCTATTCACTCTCAAATGTTTAAAGAGGGTTTTATCTTGGTGTTGAAGAGGTTATAAAACTTTACATTATACTTCTTCACCTCGTTTTAAATCCTAATGAAGTCTGTAAACAACTTATAATTCATTTTGACCATTTTAATAGGGTTTAGGAGAAAGTCGCGATAGTTATCCTAGCCTTAAATAGTATTTCCTGGTAGTTTAAGCCTCACAACTTTCGAAGCACAGTATTAAGGGTAATTGCCAATCGCTTAACCCGAGGGGTAAAGTCTTTTAATAGCACCTATAGTAGGCTTTCGAGTATAGGCAAACCTAAAGGAAAAGTGGTCTTGAAAAGCCTATCGATTAAATTGCGGGGGGGCAATAGGTACTGTAGATTTTGGAAAGCCTAACAATCTTACTTAATCAACTGGTGTAAAGCACTAACGTCAATGCCCCTAGCCGAGTTTTCGGCCCTTACTTTACGCGATTTACCGCCGCTAAGGGCGTACTTCGTGTTATCACATAGAGGTGCTGGACTATTAAACAGGTTAACAGGTTCCTTATCGCTGGTGCGTAAAAAGACTTGACTTAGCTAAAAGTATGGGATATATCCTTTGGATCGCGTGTAGAGGCGTTAAAGTTCTTTAATACCTTTTTCCTTAGTCCATAGGTTTTAGAGGCATCTTTCAAGTTAAGTTAAGTTGAAGACCTCATATATAAGTTTTGTGTTGCCCTAGATTCATATATAAACCCCTTGCCGTTTAATTTCTACCTTAATCTTTGGCTGAATCCCTTTTTGGATTAAAATCCACATATTAATGGTTTAGTCGTTAAAAAGGTCACGGAAAATGCTAAAAGCATCGTTAGGGTCGTTAGCATTATAGTACTTAATGACGTAATAGCCGGTGAAATTGGTAAGGTACTTATCGGTAAAGTTTGCGTTAATATCTTGTCTCTAAAAGTTGTAGTTATAATTTTTGATGAAGAAAAGTGTCTGAGGGCTTTAATTACTTCTTTGCTAGCAGTTTCGGTAATAATTTGAAGCCGTTCGTATACGGTAACCATTTTAACGTATTGGTTTGCATAAGGCGAAGAACTTTGTGTTTGGGCGTAAGGTTGCGTGAGAACTTGACGACTTGGTGTTGGATCGCATTACGTGGCTTTTTCAGCATCAATTGGTGTTTTTCGCCTAAAGTAACGATCTTATAGTTTAAATTGGTATGAGGGAAGTAAAAAAAGTAAAGTAAAAAAAAAGTTTATTGTAAAGAGTAAGGTCGAATGTCGTTTGTTAGTGGCAAAGGGCGAAGGTTATTTATTATTTGGGCTGTAGAACTTAGTAGCTTTTGCAATAATAACACCCACAGTTGTACTAACTTAGCTGTTTGCCAACTTGTCGATCTTTAAGACTTCTGACAGTCAATATTAACATTTTTAAAAAAGGTTACTCAAGATTTCTTGGTGTTTTCAATAATGATACCATCGCTACGTCTGGTTTGCCGTAGAAACTACATAGCTGAAAGGTTTTTTTTACGTACTGACGTAAAAACCGCAGTGTAATAAAGGTCTTTCGCAAAAATCATTTCTCTACCCTAATGTTAACGAAGAGCGTATTAACCGAAAAGTAAATTTTTCTTTTATTAAGCTAATCTATACTTATCCTAATAAGCACTGGGTAGTGTTTGCAGGTCTTTAGATCGTGACAACGTTGTCGATTCGAATCATGATCGAAATAATAGTAGTATTGTATTGGTCAAGTGGTTGATCTATTGTTCTAGGTTTAGCAGACCGCTAGCCGGTCTGCACTGTAATTTGTATGGCCAATTGCTTGGCTCGTGCCCTAGAGTTAAGTGCAGCATACTGCACTCAACTTACACCCAATGCGGTAAGTCTGCACAAAGCAATACACTTTCAGTACAGTTAACTTTACTGTAAGTAAAGTTGACCGACTGCATTGCATGCAATACTATTCCAACAAAGATTGATTTGTAATAGTAAAAATGACCTGTTAAAGGAAAAAGAGGTATTCAGAAAGTTTACGCTACAGGTAAGAGGTTATAAACCTTCATCTAAGCAGTGGCACTTTATTATACTCTCTGCTAATCTCCCTTCTAGGCAGTGGCATTTTATCGTACACTCTGTAAATTCCACTTCTAGGCATTGGCACGCTATCATACACTCTGAAGGAATGCACCTTGCAGAGTGGTAAGTTACCGTGACCTCTTGCAAAGGTATACTCCGCAATGTGGTCGCTTACTAACCATAGGGATATATGGTAATATCTACACATATTTATATAAAATTGGAAATGTATTTGCTACACCCGTAGTGAATTTTCGAGTAATGTGCTATGAGTAGTTGTGAAATACAGATGGGGCATTATATCAACCATATATGTCCTTACTTCATATCATAAACCTAATCATATAACAAAGGTAAATCGAATTTATAAAAGTTTATATATATCTCACATGAGAGGAGACGACATACCATTAGGTGTTTCGAATGGGTTTCAAACCTATTTTGCTTATAGAATAACAAAAGAAAACTGTAATATTTGGCTATAAAATATAATTACTAGGTGAAATACGTTGATGCAAAACCTGAACCCAAATCAACCTTTTAAACAAGGCCGTAAGGTACCTTATAGATTAGAGACCTATAATATTATACGAGCATAAAAACTGGAGCCTTGGTCAGGTCGTAATATTCGGCCGTGATAGCCCCCGTTCAACACCTATTTGTATCGACAATTTTATAAAAGTCTTCAAAAAGTAAAAGGACATGAAGATACATGGGCCTTGACCGAAAGACTATAGAGAAGAGGAAAATATACTTTGAAATTCGTACGGCGAGCCATCTTTTCGCCACGGGCCACAAACCTAGGGAATGTAAAATAAGTAAAGGAAGATACACCACTAAGTGGGTAATGTGCCGAGAAAAGACTTTTGTGAACAACTAAAGCTATCCAAAATGAAGTCTAAGGCTAAAACCCCGCGAAACGGACAGGGTGACAATGTAAGTGGTAACGGATTATAAATGAAAGGCCGTTATGTGCGAGCGTTTATAAAAAGTTCCATAAAATATTTAAAAGACAAACCAGTCGTTATTTTTAACGTAGTATAAGTTTGGAAGGCTATGTTGGTATAAGTGACGATGGATGGAATCGTTCTTTATGAGGGTTATCTTCTGGATGCACCATTCCGCGGGCGATACACCTAGATGACGAAGATTTTTATGGCCAAAAAGGGGTCGCTGGAAAATATTCAAGTTGTGGTAAAGACGATTAGCGATGTTGTCGTAGAGAAGATGACATGTGAAGCGATGGAGTTGAGAGTAACTAGACTTGAAAAAAATTATCGAATGTGGGTACTATTAGGGTTTATAGTGTAGGCCCCGTACATTTTTAATAGGGTAGTCCATACACTCGTGCAAAGTAAGTTAATGTAAGGTTTCCTATCTCGTTATTGTAAATACTCTAGTTTATTATAAAAACCGTTAAGAATTTGCAGGTAGCTAAATACATAAACTCGTAAGTTATGAAACCTAATGTAATACAACTTTTTAGTAGTTATATAGTCAAAAAAATATTACTTTACGCGTAATAAATACTTTGAAGTATACTTCGTAAACCAATAACTTACTTGATTGCAAACAAAACAAGTCTTTTAAAGGCGTTATGAACTTATACCTACAAAACGCATAGTCCTACACAGGCATTAGTTATGTACTTTATAATGCGAACTTTTCCGTTTTTTAGAATTTCTTTGATTTTAAAAGAGTCCTAAAAATCTTCGACTTCTAACATATAATATTAATCCCTAAATTGATAGTTTTGGCTTCTCAAAACAGTTGGCCCTGAATTCACAATCTCCATATCATAGGTATATTTCAAATTCCCAATCCAACACCCATTGAACAATTTCGGTTATTTGTTATGATACACCTAGGGTATTTATGAATCAAATTGTGGCTACCAACTTCGAGTTATAAATTATCTTTTGACGTATTTCAATTTCGTTTAATATTTTCAAATTCGTTTAATCTTTTACATTTTATTTTTACCTCAGGAAAGCATTTCGTTCAATATTAGTATCTTATTCAGGACCCAGGTTTTTAATTTGACAAAACATCCATCCATTATCCGTGTCGGTTCCAAAACTATAGAATACTACCAAAATGTGATGGGAAAAAATCAAAATTTGATATATTTTAATAGAATTATTGGGATCCAACAATTTCGATTTCAACGTTAGTTAAACGAATATTAAATATGATTGTCCTTTTATTTTTGATTACGAATTTTCTTTAAAAAAAAAATTGTTGTTATGCTTCTAGTCGTTGCAACCGATGTAGATTCGAATCAATGTAGTCGAAGTAACTAGTAGAAGTGCTTTGATAAAGGTTGTATGTAATTATTTTGATTGATCAGGTCGTTATCAAACTTCTACCATAATTTCTATGGGCTCAAGTTTATCTGGTACTTTATTTTACGTGGGAAAATCTTAATTGACGTATAAATAATTGTAAATCATAATTTTCATAATACTTACAACTTCTA
The DNA here is from genome assembly GCA_038502455.1 of Anisogramma anomala. Lineage (NCBI taxonomy): Eukaryota > Fungi > Ascomycota > Sordariomycetes > Diaporthales > Gnomoniaceae > Anisogramma > Anisogramma anomala. Next base: position 3,351,350 of record JASMMZ010000013.1, on the reverse strand, counting down.
GTTTTGTGTTATGTTAGTATATATTTCAGTATAGCTCCTTGGTATCAAGAGTGATTTGATATATGTGAGCCGGTATTCCTTCATTTATTACGTCCTGTTTTTCATCTAAATCGACTCTAAATTTAAGTTTTTCGACTCGTAATTTCAAGCTTTTACCATACCAAATAGCGTATATAAGTTATTTTCCTAAGCGTTCAATATCAATACATAATTAGCTTCTCCTCACTCTCCAAAAAATTAAGCCTTTTGGATATTAATTAAAATTATTCTGACAGTTTTTCCAGTTTGACAAGGCGTTTGTATTTTCTATTATTATGTGTTGAACTTTTTACACAGCCCTAGTTCTCGAAAATCAACTTATTGCTATAAAAGGAGATGTATTTCTTTTGGTATAGCTTTTGTTATAGCGTCAGCCGGTTGATGTTCGCTTTTGATTGGTTTGAATCTGTTTACTTCTTGATATTCATTTTCTTTTCGAAGGCTTACTACGTTTATTACCAGACGCCTTTTACAATTTGTTCTAAATTTGACATAGAATTCGTCAAGGTTACTAAAATTATTGTTAATGCATATTTCCCGGCATATCAACTGGAAGCTTCCAAATTTTAAATACTACTACAAGAGCTGTATACGCTTTCATAACATTGTCGAAAAACTATTTCAATGACTCCTGTCATGTCTAACGCTTCCAAGTTAAAACCCTTCACAGAGCCCTCGATGTGTAAAGGCGCAACCTAAAAGTTCGAAAGTCCGTATACTGGATTAATGAACAAACTAACAATACCTTCGTTGTTCCTTTCAACAAATCCGATTTCACCATGCAACGCGCCTTAACACTACTTATCGCGGCGTAAGCTCTCTATAATATTTCGGGAAAAAACTCAAGTCCTTAATTAGAAAACCAATTCATAAAATAAACCGATTAAATCCGAAAAACCTTTCGCACTCCCTCCACTACCGCTTGAATTCACTTTAAAATATTAAACTTTCCTATAAACATTTAAATCTATTAAACTGAGTTAATCTCTTCCCCCACTCTTATATTATTATGAAACTCTTCATCCTGCCGATACAAAAACCTATATAAACCGCCGTAATAAAACGTGGTTAAATAACGGTTTTTCTAATATCGTAAAAATCTTCGCCGCGTATACGGATCATATCAGGCTTCATACGTGACCTATATAAATACAACTTTTCATAAAGTACAGTCCTTTAAGAAGCGACGAAAAAAAGGATTTATAGATTTTTATTAAGGTTCTAAAAGATCCTAAACCCAACGTTAAAGGCTATTTACTTTGGTTGTCTCTCGTTAAACACATAAAACTTCACACATCTATTATTTAATAGGTTAAAACAAATTGTGAAGGGACTGAGTCAGAGTTGTCGCTTATGACGGTAAGATACTGTCTATAATCTTTGATGAAGTGAGAGAAAGAGAAACCTTTACTAAGGAGCTATTACAGGCTATAGAAAAGGGTTGTCCCAGTTATGTGACAGGACGGCTTCAATGTATTGTGGGAGTATGGTAATCGACAGAGCTAGATCCCTGGTGATCACCAGCCCAGTCACTAGCTTGTGACATTACCCCCGGGGTACTCCTATACCTGCAGCCCCTTTCCT